>VXBH01007616.1:1356587-1383907 GCA_013400035.1 Rynchops niger | reverse complement strand
TTTTTTTTTTCCTCTGAACCTTGTCTTGCTTTTGATGTGCTGACTTTAATCAAAAGCCTTCTGTAGCTTGTGTGATGGGCCAAAGACAGCTTGAGAGTATGCCTGTAGATTTTTCAAGAGTGTGAAGAAAGGATTCAAGCTCCTGTAAAACTCAGCAAGGGGTAAGATGGTTTAATTGTGTAACCTTACCTTACCACAGTAAGGGCATGGTACAGAGCATACCAGAAAGCTACCCCTAGGCAAGTACATATGCTACTGTTAGGGAGACTTAGCATCTTGGTAGCAATAGAAAGGTTTTGTATTGCTCCTCCCAAATGCAAGCTCTGCTTTTGGGGACTTGCTGCTTCTATGTACCAGAACTGAATGAAGAGTTTGTTTTGTTTTGGTTGTTTGTTGATTGTTGTGGGGGTTTTTTTGTTTGTTTTTTTGTTTTGTTTTTTTTTCAGTAGATGGAAACAGGGAAGAAGACTGTTGAAAGAAATATTATACAGAGGAGGTTTTTTTGACTGCAGTCCACATGTATCAAAGTGTATCACTTAAGCAGTTACTGTTAAGCTATGAACTGGAGCTCAAACTCTGTAATGCTAAAATACAGTCTGGGTTACATGCAGAGAAGCCCTGGGAAGGCCGGTATGCTGCTAGCTTACCAGCCAGCAGCCTACCCGTGTTTCACAAGTTCCTGAAAAATAGGGGAAAAACATGTAGCAATTTTTTCTGGAAAAAAATCTTATCTGAGAAGCACCAAAAAATAAAGTAGGATGCATCACTGATTTATAGTCTTGCAAATATTTCTAATATTATTAATGCTTCCTTGGGCCAGGTTCTTTGCTATCCCATGTGAAGAATGGGGGTTAATTCAGCTATGTGTAAACTGGGGGAGAAATCGTCAATACTAGCCTCTAAGCCTTTTGATATAGCCTGCTAAGGAGAAAGCTGGATCTTCTGGCATCCTCTTTCTGATATGTTGTCTTTTTAAGTCTTAATTTGGTATAAGCCTAGTAGCTGCATTTCAATTTGCACGTTTAGGCAGCAGGAAACACCATAACCTTTCACAGCAGCTGAACAAGTACCAATCCAGATTCCAAATAACTAGTTTCTACAACTCTTGTCACTAGGAAAACAGCCAAATTAAACTTAATATTCTTGTGTTAAAATCCAAACTACTCCCAGCAGTAGTTTGTAATGCAGCAGTTTGTTTTTTTTTTTTTTTTTTAGTATCCACACTTGGAACAAAGTTTGCTAGAAGTTTCATTCAGATATACCAGAGATAGTATTTGCTGCAAATAATAATCTTCTAGGAGATCTTAATAGAAAAGTATTGTATTCATCTCCAGTTACGCTCTTTCATTAGCCAAGAATTAGAGGAAGGATCTTACCAGCAGAGTATTAACCTCTGTATGGTTCATTGGGTTTACTGCCTTAATTAGAGATTACCATATGAAGTTCTTTTGCTTACCCCCACTGTGTAGGCTACTGCAGGCCGATGTTCCCTGAACTGCCCAGCACTGACAGGTTACAGGGCTCTTGCCGTTCTCTTCCCACACACACAGAGCCACCTGCAGAGCAAGTCCTTTGCTAGCAGAAAACTCTGCAACACAGGATCATGGAAAACAGGCTCGTGATTGTGCTTCGATTTGTGCTGTTCCCTTTAAGGAAACTAGTCTTAAATACCTACCCCTGGTGCAATTAAAACAGGAGTGTGACCTCTTTTGGTTGGTTCTGTTTGGCATCTTCCTCAAGCCCTTGGGACAGTTACACTGAATGGCTTCCATAGGGTGTTTTTTTTTTAAGCTGCCCTCATGTAAATGAAGAGTGAGCTGCAGCCATTGCCCACAAGAAGGTTCTTCAGAGTGCACATTAGTAAACAGTATTACTCATGAGGTAATATGTGAAGAAAGCTATAATTTAAGAAAAATCCCTTTATTTATAGCATGTTATTCTAGACTGTAAGGTAGAACCACTAGATTAAAAAACAGGCACAGTGTAACTTCTGCGGTTGTGCCTTTCCCTATCACAGAGCAGATGGAAGCATGCAGCTATGACAATGCAAGACACATTAACTGCTATAGAACCTTATATTAACATGTTTGTTTCCCCAGCATCATATGCAAATCTGATGTGCATCATTAATGCACTTGTAGTAAAGTGTAGCTTATTTTAATGTTATTTTACAATGCTATTCTAAAAACCACTGTGCCACAGTTTTAAGAGCTGCAGGCGGCTTGAAGATGAGCTTATTTGTGACTTTTTTTTTTATCTACTCGGAAGAAGTATTTGGATCTTGGCTGTTGCACAATACTTGCATGGGTATCACACCCATGCCCTATGAGACTGAAGCAGCACCTATCCACTTAACAGGGTAACAAAAAAAATCTAGAAGTGTTTTAGAACGGAGCAAGTTCTGACACCTCCCAGAAGCTGTCTTAAAAGTAAACACAACTGCAACTCAGTGCTGTGGAAAGCACGTGGCCCTGCCTGTGTGGTCAAGCTTTTCTTCATACATTGGGGAACAGGCTCTTAATAAATAAGCTGAGGTTCTTATCTCATCATTCCAGTTAATGTTTAAGTATAGTTGGAAGGGAGACGGAGAAAGCAGTTTTCAGGCTACAAACAGAGATAGATTGTTCTATGTCAGAGCCTTCTTTCAGGAAGAAGATGCATGCCTGTGCTTTTGGAGAGGGAACTGAAACTGAAGCATCCCCCAGCCAGGTGAGTGCTCAAACCACAGCACTGCATGGCAGCCAACAGCTGGGAAGGGGAGGCTCTAACAGGCAGGCTTTTATGTATCTCATTTCCCAGAANAGAGCCTCCCCTTCCCAGCTGTTGTCTGCCAACAGGCAGGCTTTTATATATCTCATTTCCCAGACCACCACACTCAGCTCAAGGCAGGGGGGCTTTAATACTCATTGCTCAGTGCACTGATCCCTGAAGCCATTTTCAAGCATCTCTCTCAAGCATATTAAGGACTGGAACTACAACAGACAATGCTGGACTATCAGTGTCCTTTGACAGTAGTTTTTGCCAGGCCAAGAGCCCCTTCTACTTAAGTAAGAGTACTTCAATTTTTAATAGGAACTTGCCCTTTGAGAGAGGTAGGACTGGTAAAAGACTTTTAAAGCACTTTTTCTAGTGCTGCTGTTCTAAAAAATCCACCTGAATTCAGCTGCCTCCACAGGCTCTGTCTATGCACTCACTTCAAGCTGTTGACTCTAGCTTGACTGGAAGTGACAAATAGCACACCCATGGATAACAGCAGCAAGTAGGAGCAGAAAGTTTAACATATTTGCAATCCCACATTTCCTTGCTACAGCTGTGTCCATGAACATCACTGCTTATTACAGTTTTCACAGCCAAGGCCTTGTTTACTTGAAGCAAGGCTCACCACAACTGCAGTTTAATGCTAGCATTAAATTAAAACTGACTTTGTAGCAACTTGATCCCTGCAGTGCAGTCCTGTATTATATTTTAATAAGGGACTACCTGTAGATTCTCTATTGTTTTAAGCTCCCATAGCATTAATAATTCCATCTATACAAATTCTGTTCCAAACATGAGACACCTCATAGCCCACTGTACCCTCCAAACAAATCTATTTTGTACCTGCTGTAGCAGAAAAGAGTTACTTTGTATGTCATTCAGTGAACCAGGCATCCCTTCAGCTAGGTGACAATACAGCTTGGGCTGCAATCGGGAAAAAGCTGTGCTATCAAGATTTGAACTAAAGCATCAGAGATTGTAAAGACGCGCTCTTTGCTTGTATCATCACATTCAGATCAACTAGAATGGGCAGCAGTCACTTACTTGGCACTTACTACAAGATGCAAACCATATGTATATGTTCTTGCATAGGGAGTAAAGTCAAGGCGCTTCAAGGGAGAGCATACATCTTTTTCTAAACATGGTTTTGAAATCAAGATTTTGCTGGTGGAAGTTTATGAGTCTTTATACCTTTTTCATCTTAACACTACTCTCAATGGCCTCTTCAGCTTCTGCTTGAAGAAAACATAGCATAGCCTAAGTCGTCACCCTCCATATTTTCACATTAAAAGTTTGTCTTAATTCTACTGACTTTATTCCTGTTCTTACAGTGGAGAACCACAGGAGCCTGCTAACGTACTCTACTCATTTCAAAGGCCCTACTCTTTTCAGTCATTCCAGTTTGGGGTGGGAAATCATAACGCAACAGGAAGCTTCGAAGCAGGCCTACCAACAGCAAGATTCAAATTGGAAGTGACACACAGCACTATTGCTTGATGACAAATACATACAGTTCTTTACCTTACAGAAGAACCACCATAGCACACTTCAAAGCAGGAGATCAACAGAAACTACTTGTCAGGGTGCACGTGACTACGTCAGTCACCTTGCAGCTAGACAGAACAGCCTCCACCACAGCAAATCACTTACTTGCATATGCTCAGCTTCCCCTGAAAGCATGCAGAAGTTTAGAAGCAAAAGCATCCACCATTGTGCCACATATACCCACACAAGAAGTAAAGCATGCTATTTCTGACAGCTTACAAAGGGAAGCTGATCCACGTGCTCTGGCTGGTTAAGTTTATTACCCTTTTCCATCTTATCAAAACACATCTTTGCTAAACTTATGTTTGAATGCAGCTTTCCACTTGGACGTTAAGAACTTACGTTCACTATGTAGGGGAGAAAAGGCTAGTTCTACTACAGAGCTGTTTCTTCTGTTTCTCCCTATCTCGGTTTTAAATATTATTTGCACAAATTGCATTCAAATCCTTTTCTCCTTCTGCTACNAAAAAAACAAACCACAAACAAGCCAGCCAAAGATGACTGTTAAGTTAAACTTTTCTTAGTCATATCCCTCAGCATCCGAGTATGTTTCTAGTAGTTTACTCCCAACTTTATGTATTTCTGCAAAAGAATGCTTCTTTTTTAAACACACGCGGGCTTAAAAAAGCATGTAGATTCTCAGGAAGTGGCCTGTAGCAATGCTTGGACTTGCTGTCCAACAGCATTACAACAGGAAACTGTCAATAGAATATGTACTGCAATTGGCTTTGTTCAGGACAAAATTAATACCATAGTGCATAACTCAAGACTTCTGAGAAAGCAAGCCACGTCTGTTCCCACTAACAGCCCCGGGTATTCCTTCATCAGTTCAATTGTCTCAGCTGTCTGTTCAAAATGCTTTCCTTACATTACAGGCTCTTCGCTGGAAAGGTTATAACCAAGTTAAAATTCCTTGTTACCATGACATTATTCTGCAGGGGTTAAGTGACATAAATGCCTTCATATTTACACACACAAAAATAATCAATCAAGCTGAAACAGAAGCTTCAAACTTAAAAGAACAGACAGACTTTTTGTTTCACTTTTTTTGATTTTTTTTATTTGGGAAAAGTGCTTCTTACAAAAGGCAGCTGCAAAACAATACGTTATAGACCTCAGAACAATTTCTCATTCCATTTAAAAGTGAAAGGAGAGGCAGTCTAAGGGACAAGAGCAGCAGGAGAACAGATCACGGGGGCATCCACGAGTCAATAAAAAACAGCAATAATGTAATGCAAGGTTAAAATTCCTGTGCTGGGGCTTTGGTGGCAAAGTAATTTCTCAATGCAAATTACAGCCAGAAACTGCATGACTGCCTTTGTAAGCAGTAACTCACATAAACTGAAGAGCTTTACCAGGCAACCTGCCCAACTCAGATGGTGAGAGGCACAACAATTTCCTAGTGAAGCTCACCGCTTAAGTGGTTACACCAAGTTCTAAAACTTACAGAGCAATAAAGCTAAAGGGGCCTCTCTCTGTCATTCCTCTGACCCTACCTTGGCTAGCCAGATTTCTGCTCCTGGACAACCCTAATCATACACATGAAAGAGAGCTGGTGTATTAGGGAGTGCTATCTATTAAGTTAAGCGATAGTTAAGATCACTGCCACAGACTGGGCTGAGACCACTAAACCAGTTTCATGTCCAATTGGAGGCTAGACTTCATGCACCAAGAGGGGATGAAAGATGGTTTTGTTATTTTTAACTTACACAAAGTCTCCCCATCCTAGAGGTCCAACTCTACATTTATCTGTATATACACATAGAGAGTTCTCCTTTCACAAAGACATTTTCCTTTCATGCTAAACACAGTAAAAACCCAGAACGTTCACACCTGGTTCTGGTTACACAGTAGTAATAGTAATGTGCAAGTAAACAAGAGACCAAAATCACAAATGAAGATGTGTACATGAGGGGGCTGGAACGGAGCTGATGCCAGAAAGAGAGTATTTGTATCTGGCCTGAAGTCAGAAATATTGGTACAAAGACAGAAAAAAGGCCATCAGCCAATTTACATCCCCACTGCATGGCCACCGCTCATTTTTGTATCTGGGCTCTTCAAAATGAGTGTGGAAGTCCTGTAAACACTTTAACCCTGGAACTGGGTGAACTCTGTTGGGTACACAGATGAAGCAACAAACCTAAGCTAACTGTTTGACAGTTAAATTCATTTTTACAAAAACTAACATTTTAAAGATTTATTTCTTGTTATTTGTTTAAACAGAGGAAAAACAACACTCCTGGGGTGGGAGGGGATGGGGAGAGACAGACCCTGGGTAAGAGTTATTACAACAGCACCTGGAATTGATCGGCCTGCCTAGGAGAAACACAGGCACTGCCACAACACCACAGGTAATAGCTACTGCCTGAAGCCAAGACGACAGTCCACACTCCACTGACAGGTGCTATAGATCCAAGTCGTAATAATCTTCCAGCTCATCATGAAACAAGTCCCACTCATCCTCGGAATCCGTTAGCTCATCGTCACCTCCTGCTGCCAACAGCATAAGCAACATCTCACCGAGCTCAAAGGTCACCACCTCATCCTCATCGGTTTCGAACGGATCACCGTTCTCTCGCTCCTCAATGAACTCCCAGAACCGATTCCTCCGCTGGGCCTGCAAGTGGAAGACAAGTATATACCCAGGTGACCAAGTGGTACAAGGCAGAAGTCTTCCAAGAGGCTGACAAGGTTCAGCCCCCAGCATGCTTTCTGACATACAAGAAACCACATTTTCTCATTCAGGGAGATACTAACCTCCAGTAGAATTTACCCTTACACACCCCTATTAATGCTGCTCAAGATTTGTACTTCAGTATGTTGGTGTACTAGAAAAGTTTTTTAAATCCACTCTTTCCATCTTGGCCTCCAGCAGTCACAAACTTTAGACCATCACCTCCTTCAAATTCACCATGACACAGGTCCATCAGAAGTAAAAAGAAGTCAACGGTTCCCTGTCCTCTTCTCAACGCAGCTGATTTAACGCACACCCCTCCTGCACTCTCTCTGTACACAAAAGACAAAAAACAGCAGCACTGACCCGGTATCTACTTGATGTTCCCACTTTGGGTCTCTGTGGCTCCTCTCGGCGGCCATCAGGATATGCATGCTTGTAAAAACAGTTTCCTCCAAATGGACAGCTTCCACGGCCTTCATCAAAATACCTGCACGGCTTGTTGCTGGAAAGGAAAATACCGCAACCCTTACTCACAGCAGGCCCCAGCCGGACTTCAGAATTGCATTTACCTGTAGTCCAAAAGGATCTCAGCTACCATTTGGAGCTGAAGGTATTTTGCCAGTGTAATACCTACATGCAGAAATAGCGTATTACACAATGTGTGGGGGTTGATGCATGCATAGGGACCACTGATGGGTCGCAGCGCACAAGCTCGTACTACCTTATGGTGACACCACCAGTGCTTTGTGTATAGAAGGGAAAGATTGAGGGCAAAGAACAAAGGGATAGATTCGCGACTGTGTGGTTGCATGCATCTGTGAGCAGATAGGTAAGGACACACTTCACATGTAGTGATGGAAACGAGGTGTGAGAGGGCTTTATATCAACACCCTTCTTCTCCAGGTATGCCTTTATCTCTACTATCTCAACTTGAGAAAAGGCTGCAGTGCTCATACCTCATTGCCTCCTTGTATTTCTGAATAAGTTTCTGCTTCTCTTCCTTCTCCTCCACCCAGTACTCACTTGGAATGACAAAGTTAGATGTGATCCGACATTCTGGGCAGGACCTGGGGAATGAACAGACTGTGCTGCAAAATTCCAAATTACAGGGCCTCTCTTGCCTATATAAGAAGTCATGGCGTATATCCATCTTTAAAGATGATTGTACCCACACACTTGTGTATGGGCTTTTCAATCTAGATTCTCTTACACATGAGGATAACCTAAACTCTCTTCTTCAAGAACTAAATGTCAGCTGGTCTGATAAAAGCTTGAAAACAGTTCACACAGACTCCTTTAGAATTAAATAAATTTATTTTGGCTTGATTTCTGTATTTATTTGATTGGAACTTTTTTTTTTTTAAAACAGTCTTTAAATGGAGAAATGTTTTGCCAACTGATTAATGAACTAGGGTAGTGATGAATTAAGAAGCATACATTCTGAACTGGTTAATCTGTTTTCAGATTCCTGGCTGGGTGTCCAAGACTTAAACAGTAACCATTGGACAACATGCTACTAAATAAGAGAAAGTTATTTTCTACCATTAAGTGAGTTTTGCAAACTTAATCCATATTAACCAAATCAGAGTGTAAATGTTATCCCTAACAATTATTTCACTTCCAAACTAAAGTTAGTATGCATTAAATGCAGTCTCTGTGCAGTCTGCATCTGGAAGTCTGTTGCAAATTGTCAAAAGTTACTAATTTCTTCCATAGTAACAAAGCACAATCAAAATGGGAAAGTGCCTCACTTTATAATCTTGCTCTCAAATTGTTTAGCACTCCTCCACTTGCGGATGCACTTGAGACAATAAGTGTGGCTGCAGTTGGAGAGGATCCCAAAGCGGCGCTCACTAGGATTAGCTTTCTCATACACCACCTCCATGCATATCCCGCACACCATGTCTTTACTACGCTGGACGGCAAATGAAAGCTCCATGTCCTTCTCGTGAGCTTCAATGCAAGACTGAAAAGGAGAGACAAAGAAAACTACTACAGAGACAACCTGTCACCTGGTGAACTCTAAGCAGGTTTTTAAGATCAGTTTTACTCTGCTGTTTTGCACAATGCATGGCATAGGATTAAGCTAAGAAAAAAAATAGCCTAAAAAGTTTACTCAGATAGCGGGAAACAATCAATTCAGAGTTCAAATTCCTTTCTTCAGGCATTGCTTTTAAACATGAGAAAGGCAATCTGACAGACCATCCGGTTTTACTAGGCAAAGAACAAAGCTTTAGTATTTTAAGCAGACTGCTCTCCCAGCACAGATAAGGAAACCCAGCTGCTTTTGAATATGGCCCTGACAGGAAACAGTCCAGTTTACAACAGGAACTTCATTCACTGCCTGACCTGAATGCATCTTCAAATGAAAGGGAATTAGTGACAAGTGATTGCAGGGAGGTAGAAAGCAATAACTTAAAGCTGTTTAACACCAGACAGTTGTTTTCTTACCTTTATGTGCTGGGATCTCTGTGCAGCATCAATTGGATGCAAGACCTGCAGTCCACACATATCACAGACATCCCCATGGATATACACGCAGTTTTCTCCGTAACGACATTCTCCTACTGCAGCGTAGGGGCACAGCTCTTTCTTTATCTCCACATCTGCTTGCTGCTTTTCATATTCTTCCTCAATCACCATTTCCTCCAAGGGTGCTTCGGCACAGGAAGGAGCAGCTGGGAACAAGATTAAGGACAGTAAGCAATACATTCAGATTTAGAGAATACATTCTTTGAATGCAAAGTAATCTTTGGGTAACCCTGCTCACGTTATCCAAAGAGAATTATAAAAACAACCAAGGTTCATTTCAGTCCAAGTTTCACAAACCCTCAACCCAAACTAACAGTTCTTTTCCCACTCAAGAAAACACAACCAATTTCTTCATTCTTCAACCCAGACAAGACAAGATAGTAGATGCAGGGAAACAGCTATCAAGGTTTCAGTGGTCATATTCAGATTTAGAGGCTAAGTCCCCACTAGAAAAATTTCACTAGTCCTCAGCAGCTCAGGTACATTTTTATACAAACTCTGGTGCAGCAGCAATTAAATAAGGTTACAAATCTCTCACTGCTTTGAGAATCAATTCCACAGCAGCTAAAGTTAACAGGCTTTTTCCCAGAAATTATGCAGCTGAAGCAACGAAGGTGTATCCAGCATAATAAAACGCTAATATGGAAACACCACACCAGCAGTTCCTTATGTGCAGGTTAATTAGTATTTTGTTGTTCAGCCTGAACAACAGACTTTCACTTCTAGACTCCCAGACATCTGTATGAGGTGTCCACACCTCTCACCAAACTAACTCTGTTCTAGATATTTGCCAAAAACCCTAGCCTACACAGATATCCAGTCTACCAGTCAGATGCATAAACCTACCTTTAAGAAACTGAAATTCAGGGCATTTTCATTGCGTTCCAAGCTAGCCATCAGTTTTGCAAAATCCCGGCTAAGTAAATTCCCTTACCTAATTCTAAATTGAACTGAAATCTGTATTAATTTCTCTTCTCCATTTAGACAGCTTCAGCTTAACACTTCTCCATGTACCTCTTGAACATAATCTTGTTTGTGCCACCACAAGCCAAACAGCCTTTTGAGATCATTATGTAAGTACAATGATAAACTTAAGTTACAAGACAAAAGCAGTCAGTTTGAAACTGAAGATACAGTAGATGCAGGGAAACAGCAAAGCATTCCTATATTCAAAATAAACACCAGGAAGAAGAGCAACTGGACTTCATTTACGTAACAAGTAGTTGTTACAAGAAGAGTCATCTGTGCTATAAGAAAGTGTAACTTTTATAAGCTGTTCAAGCACTAGATTTGGAGAAGTAAGCAAAAGCTACCAAAGGCATACTTGGATCAGTAAAAGTCAGACTCCTGAGAATCAGAGGTTGCACGCTCACACAGTTTTCATCCCCACAGAGCAAAGAGATACAATAAGCATGAATCACCCTGTTACCTTTTGGGCATAAAGAAAAAGCAGGTCTTTGAGAGCTCACAGTTTTGGGGGATAAGCAAATACTGAAGATTAGCGTAGGAAAATATTGGCTCTCAAAATAAGTTCAAGTCTGCTTCTTGAACAATCTCTTACTTTAAGAGGTCACTTGCACTGATCTTGGATCAGTCTGTTTGCTAGGAACATACTTTTCAAAAGCAAGTGAATGACAGAATAACAAGTCAACTGTCAACCTGCTCATTTTTCAGTACCAGATTCCCCCCAAAAAAATCTTCATTATGTATTCTTCCCCATGAGTTCAAATGAACTGGCACCAAGAAAACTAACAACTAACCACACACGAGGCTCTACCTACTCTTCTGAGCAGATGAACATAATATGACAATTTGTACTTATTAATTGAACACACATCCCCCAGGTTTGAAATCCATAGTATCCACTTCCAATAGTAGTAACAAAAGTCACAATCACCAGTCAGTTTGTATTCCGTCAACTGTCATTTTTGCCAGGTTTTTTTTCTAGTTAATGTTTTTACAGGTTTTTTACCTAGTTGATTCACCTGACTTCTGACATCTTGTTTGACCCTTACTGAAGGAAGGAAGTTTAATAGATCATAGAGATCATAGTATGGATGGGCAGAAGCCTACTAGACAGACAAACGCAGCTGCGTTTTAAAGGAATCAAATTGCCCCCACTTCTTTTAATGGGGTTGGCAAGACAGTATTTACTTAAGGCAATTCTATATCCCTGGAAAATGCATACTTTAAAACGAGAGGCACATTTGAAGCTTCTCTTAACAGAATTTTCCAGAGTCACCTGCACTCCTCTCAAGGATATCTTTTGTCAAAACTGTATTCAGTAAGGATTTTAGTCATTAAAAAAAAACAACAACAAAAAAAACCAGCCACAAACACAAAAGCCACACACACAATACGCTTCTTACTTCAGGTTCTTTGAGCGTAAAAGCTTTGAAGTCTTACCCCTCCAGAGACTGACTTAGAAACCCATTTATATTTACTATACTGGTCCACAGAAGGAGAGAGCAGAGTTTCACATCTTGGCTCAAAAAAAGTAAGAATTATTACTTAAAACAAACCAATAACAACAACAACTACTTAAAGTCAACAAGCACACTACAGCTACTAAATTCCAGCCCAGTCCACAATACCATCCTTGCACAAAGAAGTAGAACCAGTTCCTACTGACAAGACACCCAGACAACAAGATAAAGATCTATCAATGTCAATCTTTAATAACAGCTCTGGGTACTTGGAAAAACATGCTAAATGTGACATTAGTTTTCTAGTCCCAGCCTTCTGTGCTGTCCCAGTACTTCCCCTCAGTGAGAGTTGCATTTCTGTGAAAAAAAATCAAATTAGTATTTCCATTTCTGAATATTGCAAGCTTCCATAACCTAAAGCCCTGCATGCATATCTCCTGTATCTACTGCACTATCTGCTACAGTTTTGCTTCCTATTTGAAAGCAAAATTAGAGAAACTCACAAGACTGTATTACCTCCATAGTTCTGAATGCAACATCCCTCAGAGTACCATTTACTCTATGAGAGTAAACATTTACTCTCTGCTGTTTTCAAAACCACTACTCTCCAGCAGGTGGACCTAATCTCTATCTTCTCACTGCCCATGTCAGTCAACAGGGTTAAATTCATACTAGTGAAAAAACTTCTTCATTGCCTTCAGTTCACACACCACCTGTGTTCACTCTGGGACACATTTTGTACTTGTAGCAGCAGGAAACAGCCACTCAATGCAGAATGTCTCATACTTCTGCCTTTCTACTCTCCCCCAATTATTCTAGAACAGCAGCAGCAGAATACGGAAACGTGATACATCTGTACATCAAACAAGTGATTATCTGAAGAAGTGTCACTATTTTCTTCGCTAGGCCCTGAGGTCAGGTTTAGTCCCAAATCAGAGAATTATCTGCATTAGCAGAATGTCTTGCCTCATAGTAAAAGATGAGCATTATAAACCCAAGCTATGCATGGTTAAACTGGCAATCCTGAATCTTCAGTATCTGTAAGAATTTAAAACACACAGGCTTCTAGCTAATCTTGACAAATAGGTTCTATTTTAAAGTTTCCAAGTACCTGTACATTTCTCCAGGCACTTGAAAAGAATAATCTGTAAGGCTTTTTTAAAGTGCACACTGTGCAACACACTGCACATATCTTCCTGATCACTAAAGCAAGGTTCTTCATTTTTATAGCTTAATAAAGACAGTGGCTGCAGAAAAGTAAAGTTTTTGAATCACAGTCTTTAAGAAGTCACCATGTGAATTAGCATCATGTAGCACTGTTCAGAATAAACAGCCAAGTATATTTACGCATTAAAATACATTGAATTTCAAAGGACACAAAACAGAGAATTTGGAACAAGATTCAGAGAAGATAATGTTATTTAACTTAATCTGTGGCAGCCACAAGTTTCCATGAAAAATAAGCCTGACCCCCTAGAAAAAGGAATTGCTTCAGTAAAATGGAGTGAGTTAAAGGTACAATGAAATGCCCTTACACTTCAGGAATTTAGGAGAAAGCACCAGCTCTCCTATAAGGAGTAGGTGTATTTAAAAGGTCTCTGGCTGTTCAAACTAGCAATGAATTGATTCCACTGGAGGGCCCCCCTAGCCATTAAGGGGCCTGAAGCCCATGGGGAAACTGGACTTGTTCAGATTAAGAAGCGATCTTATTGCTATCTTCAACTACTTAATGGAAAGGGAAAAAAACCCAAAAACTGCAGAGCCAGACTCTTCTCAGATGTGCACAGGACTAGAGACAGAAGGCAAGCGAGGCAGAGAAAATCCAAATACATACTATTAAACAGCTTTTCCGTGTGAAAAGTCAAACGCTGCAAAGGCTGCTCAGAGCTTACAGCATGTCCATCTCCGAGGACAGAGATTCAAATAAACAAAGTCCCTGGCAACCTGACATAGCTGATCCTGCTGTGAGCAGGAAAGAAACTAGATTAAATCTAGAGTTCCCTTCCAAACTAAATTATTCTATTCTGATTAAAAAAAAAAGGGGATCCTTTATCTCAATTAACACAGAAACTGTATATTTTATTACAGTTAAGATAACATATTAACAACTACAAGACAAGTTTTCATTCATTTTGACTATACTCAAATCACAGATACACTACACAATTCCATAATCAAACTTCTCAACAACACTAGCAAAATGTTACGTCACTTGACCATTCCCCTTTCCTCAAATCAGATCAGAGCAGGCTCCAGGAGCACCCTGTAACACTGAGAAAGTAATTCTCTTTTCAGATCTGAGAAAAGCTGTGGAGATAAAGTACTAAGTCTGAGCGCTGTATAACAAGTTCAAAGTCTCTGGACACAATTGTTTAGATTCAAACAATTATTTGAGTACTCATGGCCATAAGCCTTCAGTTTTGAAGAGGCAAAGATCAGAAATTATGCTGAAGTAAACACTTTCAGCCTGCTCCTCACTTAAATTTTAAGTCTTTGCGCTACATTTCTGCAGGGAAAGCAGATGACAAGTATGCTACTTTAACAGTCTGGTCCCATATGATGAGTTGCTTCAACCTCATTCTCAACATAAGTTATCACAGTATTTAGAAAGTCAAGCCTCAGAAAGGTAACCAGAATAAATGACTTTCAGCTTCTAGTCTGAATTGCCATGGGATTCATGAAAGCAAGCATGAGGCTTCAATTCATTCTACACAAATCTGTATCTCCACTGGAAAACCTTTAATTGCAAAATAACTCAAAACAAACAAATGAACAAAAAACCACCCAAAACCAGAAGGCAGCAGATTATCTTTCCAGAGTAGTAATATTAATTGCATCAGCAGTATTTTCTTCTCCCATCACACAGGCAAACTAAACTTCAAAGAAAAAGATTCTCCAAGTCAGAGTCACAACAAGGGGAAGCCAGTTATGCAGAGACTGTCGTAAAGCATACCTGGTTTCAGATCATCAGGACAGCAGTAGTAACTGACATAGAACAGTCCGACAATTCACATCAGAAAATTCAAGCATAAGTTAAGGACAGACCACTAGAAGTGATTAATAAATATGAATAGCTGTACTCAACAAAACCAAAAGCATTAAAATAAATGCACTACATTGAAATTCTTGACCCATCACAAATTTACTGTTATCCCATGACCAGCTTACCACGTCCACAGTATGGCTGCCCAGGGACAAACTCTACAGCATTCACCCAGTCTTCAGCTCCTACTCCTGCAGCTGCCAGATCTGCATTTTCATCTTCTATCTCAGCAATAATTTCTTCAACTGTTTCAGGGAGAAACACGAAGTCTGAGGATACCGAGGGATAGATTTTTTCATCTGGATTCAAATCAGTCACTTCCTCCTCTTTCAGTGGCTTGGTATGTTCATATCTAAAAAGTTAAAACACATCACGTCAACTCTTCATAAAAAAAAATACTGCCATAAAGCAGCCCAAGGTATTGGAAATAAACTGGTCTAGATGTAAACACACTTTTTGTAAGGAGGACCTAGGCTTGGAACAGAAAAACACCAATAACCCTTCCACTTGTGTCATCTCTCAGCACTGCTTAAGGAAACAGAAGATACTCCACGATTTTGGAGGATATGGAGCAGCATGCACAATGCTTAACTTACACAGAATGAACTTCAATTACGTCCAAAACCGGTCATGTGCCTATTATGCATGCGTGGTATTACTGAATTAGATAAATTAGCTCGTTCAGCTTCAAAAAGAGAAGAATAAGGGCAGATACTGCTGTCTTCAACTGCCTTGTGGGAAGCTACAGGAAAGATGCAGCCGGCGTCTTCTCATAGGTACAGCAACAGGATGACAGTAAGTAGACAAGTCCAAATGGGAAGTTACAATTAGGTATTAGGAAATAAATTCACTGTGAGAGTAGTCAAACACTGGAAGAAGTTCCCAGAGAGGCTGCACAGTCTTCATCCTTGCAGATAATCAAAACTTGACTGGACAATCCCTTAGGCAACCTGACCTAAGCTGGCTCTGCCTTCAGCACAGCTCCAGAGATTCCCAGCAACATAAATGATTCTTTTTCTATAGCTGACCATCTTGCCTCATTCAAATTTTATCTTGAATTTCAGTAGTTATTTCTAATGCCCCCTTCAACTTACTGTGGAAAAAGATACTCAGCACACTTTGTTCCTTACCATCTACAAACAACAGGAAAGCACCATTTCCCTCAAAAATCTGCCTTCCAGCAACTAGCAGATTACACGGGAAAATAAATTACAGGTATACCTTTGAAGTCTTAAGATATTTGCTAACTAATTTCAAGGACAAAGGGAGTGATTTTTTTGAGATCATACAAAACTTTTAAACTGTGATTCATTTACCTTGTGTCAGATTGAAAACAAAGTGTCACAGTTCTTGCATATTAAAGAGATGCTCCCAACCAAATGTCAGCTTTGAAATTCTAAAGAACCTATGAAGCACAAATTTGAAAGTCAAGCCATCAGACCTCTACATCAGTGGCTCCTGAAGTGGTATGCAAACACTCTATGAGGTGAGCAAGACAACACACTGGGATGCAGGAAGAAGATACTAGAACTTCTTGTCTTTTTTTTTAAATAAGAAATTAAGTTTTACTGATATTTAACGTACAGATTGACAGCAGTGTCCTCCCTCAGTCTATATGTCAGAGGGTCCCACGTACAGTATGCGCAAGGTGCCCTACCACACAGCAGGGATGACAGTGGCACCCTCACTTGTACGTTCACTTTGAGCACATTGCAACACATTGCAGTTTGCTTGTGCCCAATTAGCGGACCGACAGATTATATTATCTTGTTTTACCTAAACCAACTCTGATAAAATGAACAAGCGGCTTAAAAAGATTCCTGCAAATAAATTGTGGACTGAAGACAATACTGATAATGTGAACAAAAGCAAATAACAAGAAAATGTCAGAGCTAATGCTTCTCCTACTCCTACTATGAGCTCTTCATCAGCCACATTGCAAAGTAAAGACAATGCCAACCTAATCAGATCTGACAAGAACTTCGGGGGGGTGTGGGGTGTGTGTGAAAATCAAGATTACCAAGACTACTATTTGAAATATGGATTTACTATTATTAACGATGAACTTTGCCCTCAGTGTATAATGTGCCTTGAGGTATTAGCTAATGGTAGCATGAAGCCACCACAATTAGCAAGACGTTAAAAATCTAAACATCCAGAACATGAGGACAAACCTCTACAATTTTTTCCAGAGATGTTTCAAGTCACATGATACTCAACCCAGGACTTTACAAAACTTCACAATACAAGTTTAGAAGCCTCTTTTGAGGCTTCTTGCATAATAGCAAAAGACAAAAAGCCCCATACCACCGGACCACTTATTCTTCCTTCTGTGGTAAGAATGACTGAAATAACACATGCAAACAGTATGGGGACAAAGTAAAATACATTCCTTTGTCAGCAAATACTGTTGGGAAACACACAGAAAACACACTGTAGATTTGAAGAAACAAGTATCGGAAAAAATTTCGCAGCATGGGAAGTTTGCTGTACAGCTGGATGAAAGTACAGATGTGTCTAACATGTCTCAGCTTCTGATATTTGATAGATTCTGGTTTAAAAATGAAATACACGAAGTAGTACTTTTTGTGAGCCACTAAAGAAAACATGTACCCAAAGAGATATATTCTCAAAAAATGACTTCATTAATACAGACAAAATGATGTACTAGACAAGATATATTCTCAACAGTGACTTCTTTAATAAGAACAATGTTTTATGGAAAAACTGTGCAAGTGTAACACTGAAGGAGCCACTGCTTTGACTAGAATATATAAAAGATTCCAGGGTAAG
The DNA here is from genome assembly GCA_013400035.1 of Rynchops niger. NCBI lineage: Eukaryota > Metazoa > Chordata > Aves > Charadriiformes > Laridae > Rynchops > Rynchops niger. The sequence goes on along the minus strand of VXBH01007616.1, from coordinate 1,366,134 downwards.
TTTACAGAGATAGCACCACAGCAGAAATTCATTTATACACCCTTCACAGGCAAGATATTGTAGCAAAGATGGGGTCAGAATCACACAAAGCGTCATCAGTATGGTTAATTTTATTTAAAAAAAAAAAAAAAAGAGACCTTTAAAGAGTCAAATCTTTACAACACTTTGTTATGAGATAGAGAGCGACCATGAAAATCTGCTGTACCACACAGAGGTTTGCTGGTTATCTTGTAGTAAAGCACTTAAAAGTTGTCAAAAGATGAGTTATGCATTTTTCTTTCACAAAATGACAAGTCTTCCAAATTGGCTGACCTTTACCACAATGACAGATATTTTCAAAAAAGTAAAACACACTCAATCTGTCCTTTCAAGGTAAAGACATTTTAAGAACAAGTAACTGCTTTTTGAAAGAAACTTGCAGTATGGAGACAACATTTTGAAAACAGCTGCCCCAAAACATTTCCACCATTATGTGATTTTGTTGCCAAAAATGATGCAAATGCGTCAGCTATAAAAAGCAGCCACCCTCAAGTCTTGTATACTTGAACTTGGAAACAGAATTCTCTTACATATTTAGAAGTCTTCCAAAGAGTTTTAGTGTGTTTTGGACCCAACTGTTAAAAATATAAAAATTCAACCCCTTCCAATTAGTCTGCAAGAAGAGCTCATTGAGATCAAGGAAGATGGAAATTTACTAGCCAAATTTTAACAAGAATCTTTGCATAATTGGTGGATAGGATAGAAAAATTACTATCATGCAAGGTAAGTGCAGCCCACAATACAATTCTTCCTTTTGGATCTACATATCTTTGTGAAGTATCTTTTTCAGCTATGACGGCCATTAAAACTAAGTATTAAAATAAACTGAACTTAGAATGTGGTCTTCAAAATGCTGCATTAGAAGATGTTAAACCAAGATTTTAAAAAATAATGAAGCATATTCAATCAAAGTTACGGTCAGTAAAAAATATTATTACTAATAAGGCTTTAGAGCAAAAATGGTTCTGGACTGTTAATAAAATATTTATAAAATATTGTTTATTCCATCTTTATTACATGTTTTTAAATTATGATTTTTGTGTATGTTTTATAAGGTACATGAGTAGTATATATCCATAGTCTATAAATAAATATATATTGGGAGTGCTCAAAAATTTTTTACTGATGGTATGTGTGATCAAAGTTTTGGAGAGCACTGATCTACATCACCAAAAAAGGAACATTGGCAGACAGAAGGCTAGAAAGGCTTCTTTTTGTTGTCTTTCTTAAACAAAGTAACCATATATTAAATATGAAAGTAAAACTAACTCTGAACTACCATATGAAGTCATGATGCGAATACTTCGTCATGCATTACAGCTGCAACAAGACTGAATGTTAAAACTCCTGATCATTTTTAATGAAGTGAACAAACCTAAGACGATGCAAACACCCCTACCCCTTTGTAAAGCTTTGCTACATTACGAAAGCATCCGTTTCACACTTTTTTTAAGAATTTCAGGGGTGTAGGTTAAACTCATACTATGTTTTCATGATGTACAGCCATTTTGTACAGGCAACATTTTAGAACCTACATGACTACACTCCAGCTACTTTTCCAAAATGGCAGTTCAAGAGTCAGAGAAGAAATTCCTGAAGACATAAGCGCAATCAGGGGAAAACCACTCTTACCTGTTCAGGCTTTCCTGACCACTTACCAAACGAACTCAGTTCCATCAGTTCAGCTAGCCTGAATGTAGTCTCAGATTTCTATTAAATCATCTACTCGTTATTAATAAACAAAACCCACCTCACACCCTGACAACAAGCACTTTTATGAAAGCTAGTTCTTTTTTTGCCTTGCCTTTGCTTATTTATTTGCATAGCAAAGCAAACACTATAGTATTTACCAAAAGAAAGCAGTTTGTGAAAAGAATCTATTTTTATACATTTGTGAAGTAGCAACGGAAGAAAACACTTGTAAGATTTATTGCCTTTCTGTGAGCTCTCTATTCAGGGACTCCGAGTGAAATTACTCCCCTACAGGATGGTCAACAGCATTTCTTTACCTGCAGCGATCTCCGTAAGCACAGCATCCTCGCTGGTAATACCTGCACACCATGACAGACTGACTCGTGGAGAGGTCATGGGAGTAGCGACAGTTGTCTCCTTCCTTGCAAACTCCATGCATGAAATATCTGCAAGACAGAAAATTACTGTGAATTAAGTAGAAGCACTGAAGCTGTAAACAGAGTATTTGGATAATGAGTTATTCTATAAATCAAGGTATGCTGAATTAAGAACACCACTAATGACCCATGGGACCACATCCCAGTATAAACATACAAATAAGAACGTCTGAAAAAAACAGGAAGCCTTAACTACTCAAGCAAACTGCACCACACATTTAGGGACTTTTACACTTATAAAAGCCTGAAAAAACCTGCAAAGCAAACTTTATCCTGGGCTATAACACCAAAGGGAAAGAATCTTGGACAAAGCAGATAAGAGCTACAAGTAAAATTTGTCCCTGTGTTCTGATACCAACAGAAGCCACAACCGAAGCCCACCACCAAATCCAAGAATCAAAATCAGCCATACCCTAAACAAGTTTCCTTAGGGCTTAAATCTATTTGACTTTGTAAATAATTCAATCAAAAGTAATTTCCTGTCCAAGTACGTAAAAGACATGTTTGTGATGGATAATCACATCTGACAAAACATACATATTAGTTTTTGCCATACGAACCAAATAATCAGTAGAAGCACATAGCTTCAATACTGTGCTGCCCGTCTTGAAAGGAATTGTCGTTTCAAAGCTTTTGAGGATAATTTACTAAATTTTAGCATGTCAAGTAATGCAAGTTTAATTGAGCATCCTCAAATTCAGCTATTCAAGAAAACTGAACAGTGATTTTTCCATTTAGTTTAAGTTTTAACCTAGAAGACACAGGCATCTTTAAATTTAAGGCACTGTAACTATTCAGGCTCAATACTCTCACATCAAAACCACAACTGAAAGTACAAGTTTAAGTACATCTTTCCCAATCAACATAGAAGTACTAGCCAAGAAAAAAAAAAAAAACAAACAACAAAAAACCCTGCACCAAACCAGCCATGTAAGACCTGAATCCATCAACGCGTTTACCAGGACTTCAGCTTAGAAAGAGAAGCGTTGGCCCCCAAATACCAAGTGAGTTGCAAACTCTGAATTCATTGGAAATATCAAGACCTGGTAAACACAAAAATTTGTTCGGGTTTAGGTCTCATACAAATTCTTTGCTTGCCTATAAAACACCACTTAAGGGAAGCTTGAGAAGCAGATTATACCCTTCTAAGCCTATCTTGCTGCTGAAAGGGACAGCCCTGTCCTCCTCCTCTTACACACTTTCGCCACTTTGCATTGGTACTACCACACCTACGCAGCCAGCAGAAACAGGTCCTCCAACCAGCTGACAGCACAGACACACAGCAGTACAGCCAGCAGAAGAGAAGGCAGGATCGTCTTTCAGCAGCTCAAACTAAGATTAGGATAGCTCTTCACGAAACAGCATGTTCAAGTTGATATTCCTTAACTTCAAAGGTGGCAAGCTGTTAAATTGCATAAGCTCCTGCATAGGTACTTGGGTCTGCTAGATTTTTAAGAAGTCAGATAAATCAAAGTGAACAATTCACCAATGGACATAAGCAGAGCTACATTTTTAATTCCATACTAGGAATATATTAAAACTTGAGATGAGTCTTAAGAGGGCTGAAAACCCACCACATGCAAAACCAGTGGTGTATTCAAGGTACTATGAACAAAAAATTTGAAGTGGTTTTATAAACCATCGGCTGACAATTGTCATCAATCTGCAACTCACACTCAAAACAATCACCTGTCTGTACACTGCAGCCTCATAGTAACCAGAAAAGAAATGTGGTCCTACATAAAAATTAAGTGGTGTAAGAGCAGATGAGGCTCTGCGGGACATTCTCCCCAGAGAGACGAGTACCCAGGTCAGGTTTGCCAGGTGGCTGAACAAAAAGCTATGCCAGCACACGCTAGGGGTGTTGCAAAAACACAACAAAAAACCCACACTCCAAACCCAGCTCTCTGGGCTAGGGGGCAAGGGGAGGGAGAAGGAAAGGAAAAAAAAAAACCACACCAAAAACCCACCACACACACACCTCCCAACTCAAGATCACAACGCACCCACAGAGAAACCCACCTCAGAGCCAAAAATCCACAAACTCGTGGAACCAGAACATAACTGGAATTTCTGGCTTGTTTATAAGAAATGGGAGTCACACCAAGAGGGTAAAAAGAATTCAGGTTGTTAAACGTTTGTTCTTTAACAACTGTTATCTCCACCCTTCGCTTATTTCCACACAGCACTGCTTCCCCCATGTGTTGGGGCATGCAATTTCATAGCCACCTGCTGACTCAGATCAGGAAACGGCTTCAGATGCAACCTGACATTCCTTTTGCTGCCCTCATGGTTATTTTTAATCTATATCAGATCACTGCTCGGCCCCACTGCTACTTAAGCCAATGAAGTGTTGGGACACCACTACGACTGAAATAAGTGACTAAGAGAAAGGCACCAGCCTGAAGCGAGGACTTCTGTTAGAAAGTATTTTGTCAACATAACTTATACTAAATACATAAACCTCAAAACTAGGCCCTCCCGCTGCTTTTTAGACAGAAGAAATGGAGCTTTAAGTCCCTTTCTTTCTATCCCAGCTTAAGTTAGAAAACCCTCTGCAAACAAAGATTCTGTATAATTCTGAAAGTTGTCACAATTCAGCACATCAAGATGGTAGGCTATAAAGGGAGGAAAAAAACCCCAAACCTGAAACACTCCCAAGCTCAATTTAATTCACATGTCACTTTTGAAGGCCTGCAATCCAACACAGCAAACTCACCATCATTTGAACAAGATGACTGGCGTGGGAAGAGAAAAATGTATTTCTCTAAGGATTATACCAACTTCCTCCCCCCCGGCAAGAGTTAAGATTCTTACAGGTAAGAATTTAACATTTTACATATAAAACTGCAGTGCTTGGCTAAAATATGCTTTGGTCATGTTGAAAAAATTTTTGGTGAAAGGTAACACAACTTCTGTTGGAGAGACCTTTACACACACAGAGTATTCAATTTAACTGTAACTTTACACAACAGCAATACCAGCCTCGTTTCTTGTTACAGGAAAAAAGGATCCTTAAAACTGAGAAACACAAGAGTTATCTGCCTCGCTCAGCGACACTTAGAAGGATATATCCAAAATTTGCGTTCTGTCAAGTACTCAGAGAATACCTATCATTTCATCTGAAAAAGTAAAGCTAGATCAAGACGAGTATGTAACTGAATTTTCTCTGACTGTCTACGGTGCTGTCATGCAAAAAGCACTTATTCCAGCAGCAGTGCTCTCTGTCTGTCTTATTCAGATATACTAGCATAACTTGGAGAGCTGCATGGGGAACCAGACTAGAGAACTCACTGTGCTCCAAACCCAGATCATCTCCCCAGTTCGGTTCATTGTATGACTGTACAAAACATGAGTGATACCAAGATACATAACCACCCTGAAGTAATGCCTGCACTGGCATTTTATCACTGAAAAACGTTTCCATTCATGTCTAGTTACAGATGCCTTGATCAAAATAGCAGATCCTGATTTTCATGGGGTACTTAAAGGTCACAGAGATCAGGCTTTGCACACCCAAAAGTCTCAAGCTGTAGACAAGATCCAGTGGGCATTTTTTGGAAACGTATAGAGAAAACACTGGTCCAAGGCCACAAAGCTAATCATGTCTCCAACTCCGTGGAACTCCAACTGCTGTAGAGATGTTACAGGTGCTACTATTAATTTACTAGAATACTTAAAATTTTCAAGTTTATCCAGGTTTCAGCAACTTTGATTTCCATGATGCTTTAAAGTACAATAATCTACTGAAGATTATGGTTTCCACTGCTAGAATATTACTTCTATTACTTGCCATAAGCTAGACAAAAAGAATTTGCAATGCCTTTATCAAAAGGACAATGCAGTGTTAAACACTTGTAAGTGCAGTCCAAAATCCTGAATATGCACCAGCTTCTTTCAATATATTAAGTCTTTAACCCTGTAATCCTATTAGTCAAATCAATACACAATATTTCTTTCCATAGCTTTTGAAGCTTGCAATGAGTTTGCTTATTCAGGTGTGGTTTGTTCTTTGCTTAAGACACACTTAATTCTGCTTTCAGGTAACCCCATTTCATTTATTAAACTACTGGTTTTGCTGAATTAGAATGTCACACCTGGCAACAGATCTCCTTCAAAAACTGAGACACTGCCATGACTGGCAGACAGGGAACTTCAGGATAATAGCCAACTGCAGTCATTAGCTTCTTCAGGTGCCATACAGAGACTGAGAATTCTCAGGAAAGAGACTAGGCAGGCTGTTCTAGCACAGCACGTGGGTGTTCAGCCACGTGAGTGGCTGACAAAATTCTACATAAATTAATAACCTTAAGAAAAAGGAAAATAAAAAAAAAAAGAAAGAAAAAGTAGGTCTTAATAGCATTTATCTTCTTGTCTCTTCTTCTCCATAACCTTCTTCAGCAAGAAGCTAGTGGGGGACCCTGAAGAGAGCAGCTAAGAAAGGGGCAATAAAAGCAGGCTGTTAAGAGGTTTGCACTCCACATCATATCACTAAGTGTTGCCCTGAATTAAGGAAGCATATTTTACTGATAAAGATTCTTCACATTAAAGGACAGATAAATACCTGATCTAGGTTTTCAAAAAGAACAAAGATACAAACATGTAGACAACTCACAAAATACACCAATTAGTTGCTAAGGGTTTTGTTTATGTTCAGTTATTAAACAAACAAGTTAAATGTAATCTATTTACGTCAACTTGATGACCTTAACTATTATTGCATGACATCTGGAAAGCACAAATATCCGGAGCTAAGAGCACCAAGTCTGTGGAGGAAAAGCATTGGCTGTACCACTGCTCAATAAAACCACGTATTCATCTGAAACTGGAAGGACAGAGGAACTTGGCAAGGACCACCATTCTTTTTGTTACTTCAAACATATCAATAACAAAAAGGATCAAAATATTAAATAAGAAGTAGTTATGAAGTAAATTTTTACTCCCCTGGGGTTTATTCCAGATTAAAATATTATAAATTATTACACACCAGAAAAGCCTTGAAAACTGCTAAACCGTAGAAGAAACACAAGAAAATTGTTTTTCATCATCTCTTAAGGAACAGGATGAATTCCTACATTTCACTGTAAGGCTTCTAAACTTTATCTGCTAGAAAAGCAGAAGTGCAAAATCTGCAAAACTAGACGTTTAGAAAAAAAATCAAAGTCCTTCATCTTAGTCATTGTGTCTCTCACTCTCATATCAATCATCCATCCTAAGGATATCACAATGGCATAATAAAATTCATTAGCCAACCAATTTATCATATCACCTATTCAAAGGAGCAGCAAGAACGCATTCTACCAGTTCTAAAACTTCCAGTTCTGATAAAATAGCAGTATTCCTTCGCCAACCATGAAGTGCAAAGCACTTCTACTGAAGAGACTACTATCTCCCAGAAGTTTTTCAGGCAGCATTTACTGTCACCTATATGATGATTAAAGTAAATAAAGCCTAGAAACCAACAGTATTGTGCAGCACTACTCAAAAGATAAACTGCTCTACCTACTAGATTAAAAACATGCATTTTGAAACTTAAGCTCTTCAACTCACAGTTAAATCATTAAAAAATGAAGGTGAAACAGGCTTTAATAGTGAGAAATGTATTTTCTTGAATATGAATACAGCCTATTGAAAATTAACTTAGAAAAACAAAATTCTTATCATACATTCCCAGAAGCTCAAGTCGAAATTGTTAATTTCACTTCAAAGTCTAAGGAAAGCTAGTCTGCCTAAAATTTTGAATGGCCCACTAAAAATAAACAAGTAAATAAGCAAGCAATGAGGTAACTCGGAGGATTAGTTAAAAAGAACTAAGAATGGGGAGAGGTTCACTAGTTCCAAAGTTGAGACCTCATTTTTATTTTAAGATCACGTTAAAGCACATGTTACAAAAGAGTAGCTTTAACTTCCCACTAGTCCTGAGCATTTGTAAATAAATATATTCATTAGACAGACTCAGTGCACTGCATGACACTGGTGAACTTGACTGCTTCTGCACAACAGCAGTCCCTGTCTTCAATAAATTGATTGATTGTGTCTGTTACCTGAGAAGAGAGATGTGTATATCTCTCTCCCCAATCCATTTCACCTAATTGCTCCTTTCAATCTTCAGAAGTGAGGCAATCTATATAGAGGGAGCACTAACCTGTACCCTTGCAGCTCACTTAAAAGCTGAGCTAAGCATCATTCCCGGCCATTTCCTCATCACTGGCCCAGGTTTAACTACCATGCATCAAATATTAACCCGGTTATTCACAGGCAGAACTCTTTGTATGCAGAAGTACTCGGAGAGAGATGAGAAGCAGTGCTTCTCAAATGGACAAGTTAACAGTGCATTAACCAAAATAAATAGTGCCCAACAGTTAACTGGAATGCTTTAAATACTGCAGGGCATACTTAACAGCACAGAAAAGAGATACGGCAAGCAAACTGTGAAAGCCAGGGGACAGTTCTTAATACTGCTATTTGAATCTGCAACTGTCCCAAATGGAAAAATACACGGGGAAGATACAGATCTCACATCAAGATCTAGAGCCTCTTCCTTTCTTTTCTGCCCAACGGACGTTCCTTTTTTCTTCCAAGTGATAATGTATTTGCACAGAAACACATTCAGGTTAAGCATAATTTACGTTTTTATTTAAATAAAAAAAGACAATAATTTAAAGAAAAAAGAATCAGGAGATGCTCCTGGATGCTAATATTGGATTACCACTTGCTTTCATATAAACTAATATATATCTATATTCACAAAACTGTTTTTATATTCCTTTAAGCCTGCAAACAGGCCGGCAGTGTAAGTTTAAAAATAGTCGACCTGGCAAGCTCTGCAATATGCAGCATGATTTGCACAATCCCATATAAAAGATTTCTCAGAAATACAGTTTAAATGAAACTACAAATAGAAAATGACGCAGCATACAGAATCTTAACGTAACACAAGCAGCAGCACTCCTCACGTTTTGCAGTCTATCGTGACTTATTCCCGTTCTCTGGCTTAATAGTTCTTGCTTTATCAATCACGCATTCATTCCCACTTTTAATCTTTTATTCAAATGGACAAGAACTTAAATCATTTTGTATTTCCTGCTCTATCGTATTTTCTGGAACGCGGCTACAGGACTTCCATTCTACAGTCTCCTTCACACCCATCACTGCGGGCATACCTTCATACAATAAGCAGTGACCCACAGCACCCTCACAAGGAGTCAGCAATGCTCCCAAACTCCGCCAGCATGGCAACGGGAGGGTGGCCACACGCCATCTGCACGGCGGTGCCACAGGGAACACACCCTCCCGTAAAGCAGGGGCACAAGAAAGGTCGCCGCCCGCACCACCACCCCCCCGCCCGCGGGCCCGGCTCCGGCACGCTGGGCCCGGCT
>VXBH01007616.1:1280439-1356165 GCA_013400035.1 Rynchops niger | reverse complement strand
TAGTGCCGCGCGCCGCCTCAGTAGTTTAACGGTCCGTTGGGGCCTTGGGCCGCCGCCCGGGGACAGGGCTCAGGCCTGGCCCGGCTGCTGGGCCTCAGGGGCCGCCTCGCCCCCCCTCGGAGGTGAGGAGCGGCCTCGCTTCGCCTGACGGGGTGGGGCCTTCGGAGGCGGCCATCTGGCGGGCTGGGCTGCGCCGGTTGGGCTGGCTCAGGCGGCGGCGGGAAACGGGCCGTGCCCTGGAGGGAAGGACACAGGACACGTAACGGCAACGTGGTGCCGGCTGCAGCGGGGCGGGGGGAGGGGAGAAGAAGGAGCCGGTGGCGCCTCAAAAGCCCAGACCCAGAAAATTGGCACCAGGCCACTGGAGAGCTCAGTGATGCTAATTTGGGGTGAGAAACATCACGTCCTTCTGCCATCGCCAGTCCTGGTTGTGAAACTACTGTTTGCCTGATCTGCATCGTGTCCTTGTCTTCTTGCTGCCAAGAGTTTTATGCCAAGTACTGGACACGGCCCGAAAGGGCAGAGTGACAAGCAAGGATGAAGGGGCAAGGTGAAGAGAGAAGTCCATCGGCGCAATGTTACTGATATTTTGCATATCTATTTGAAAATGTATTAAAAAAAACATATCTAAGCCATCAGTCACTTCAGGAAATCCTGAAATTAGGCTTTTGTTTTAAAAGTAGACAGTAGGACACCATCCCAGAATGGCAGGGCTTCAGGAAGTGCACTAGAAAGGTCAGAAGAAGTAAATCTGTTTTCAGGTTGCCTTGAAACAATGGCTTAAGTGCCCTTGAATGAACTGAGGAATGAGGTAATGTGAATGCATTTCTGGCATCTTGTGGAGTATGCAGAGCCGTGACCTAAGCAAGCAGAACTCTAAAAGGTGGTGAAGTATACGTACAGATTGTAGTAGACTTCAAACCAAGGTAAAGGTATGCATCAGAAAAAAAGACTGCCAAAAGCTGAACTTCAGAGGATTCGGTGGACAGAGGCCCTCGCACAGAGATGTTTAGTTCTTGGTAATGAACGTGGTTGGTTGTGTAAGACCAACCTTCACCCAAGATAAGGAGCCAGCGTCAGACAGAGGCCTTGATCTGATTTTCCATGCAGCATTGATAGTCAGGAGCAGCAGCTGACTCCCTCCTCAGATCAGCAGCACAGTGATCAATGCCAGAAAGTTCGTAAATTTGGTTCCACAAGTCACTGTTGTGAGAACACCAGGATGTTCAATGGAAAACTGAGCCACGAGAATGAGGAAGACCTTTTTTTATAAAAGTTCACATTAATAAGAGGAAACTTATTTTCCACACGTGATTCCATCTCATTTTTCATACAAAGTTCAGCACTGAAACAGAAGTTCAAAAGCCGCACCGGGTTTATATGTTCAGTCTTAGATTCTGCTCGAAACAGCTGGAGAAAAAAAATACTTTATATTAGGAAAAAAATAAATTAATCAAATACTTTATCACCAAGCCATTAAGATAATCTGGAAAGTTGTTCTGGAACCATTAGAACGATCATGAAAATGCTGCTAAAAGTGCAAGGATGTAAGCATTTGAAGATGGCATAAATGACTAAAGAGCAACTGTATCAGGCCATTGTATTGGTTAGATTGTTGCCTAACACGGCAGCCCTGGTAAAGCAGCCAGTTCCAGGCACCACAGTTCACACAAATATAAAATAAATAAATGATAAAATAGGCGTGTTCCGTATGATTCTGCATGTCCCTAGTACACCTCTTGGATACTGGCGGCCTAGAAGCACGTTTCACAACAGGGAAACACCAATAAGCACATTCCAGCTCACAGAACTGCTGCAGGTTAATAGGCTCTGACAGATCAGGTACACAGGGAAAGGAAAATACTGTCCCAAGGCAGGTGTGCCAATGTGACAAAATTAATGTGGAGCTTCTCATTTCCCTGGCGCCTTCAGTAGTGATGCCCCTGAGAGAGAAGGTTTCAGAGGTAATGGTAACTTGGGTAGGAATCACTCCCAGCTGAAAGCGCAAGGGTGGCCCAAGGGCCCAGCTCCCAGCAGGCAGTAGGAATTTGCCATGGCGATTTCATTTTGATCAGCAACCTGTTTAATATTAACCTCTGCTTCTGAGGCCCGGAGGGGGAAGTACCAGCAGCAAGCCCTCTGTGGCGCTGCCGGCAGACAGGACTGGAAAGTCAGCTAACGCTGCAGCAAGCAGAGGAGCGAGTTGTATGCCCCCCCCCCCCCCCCCAGTTCCTTACAAAAACTGTCTCCAGCTGTTCTCCCAGTTACCTACGCACTGTGGTCCTGTCACACTTGCCCCTATGTCATCATCAGCCATATATCCCGTTTCAGAAATGTGCTGAACACATCACAGCCAGCCTGCCTCTCAGGGCTAGCCAGTATCTAACTGGCCCATTCTCTCCCTGGCTTAGTGGCTTTTCTAGTAGAGCAAAAGATGGGGCTAGCCCTTGAAAATTGCTCATACAAGCTCTTATTTTTGTTGTAATAAACCCAGAAGACAAATCCAAAACCTGGGATGTGCACAAGACTGCAGGAGTGCCTTCGGAGAGCTGCTTTAACGGCCCTGGTTTGTCTCAGAGGTCTACAGTTTATATTGGAAAGTTGAGCTAGAAATCCAACAGCCTGGGTTTTCACTTGGTTTGAGAAAAACGGCAAATCAACCAACACACTCTTACCCCTGACTTACCTGATACGGCCAACTGAGCTGGTTGCCCACTGCATAAGATCATCTTGAGATGATCTTGATCTCTAGAGTTGGAAACTGAATGACCATCTTGATTACTAAATCGTCTTGTCCTGTAGCATTCCAAAAATGTGATAGCCCAGGTAGGTTCCTCAGTACTGCAGTCTTTCTAAATAGATCTAATGGAAAGTAAAATGGTGTCATTATAATTTGTGTATATTTTTCAAAAAATTAATTTTACATACACATTTCAATACGCCTAGCTACCCGTCCCCCCAGGAAGAAGATACCATTCACAAAATCTTCAGCAGCCTTTTACGGTATCTGAGGATGGAATCTGTCATTCTGCAATTAAATTCCCAGCAGACCACATAGCAGAAGTCAGAGGGGGATTGTCTTTGTAATTTAGCAAGCTTTGTTTGAAGTTTCCTTGAATGTGTTTAGTTGAAAAGATTGGAAGGATGGAAAATAAGATGACATTCATGATTGTGGAGTTAAACAAAAGTTGCAGGAAACTTCTTTTGAAGTGTAAAGTCCAAATACTGCGTTAACAACCTACGCTTTACTATGTCCTTATTAATGGATTGCAGTAAAATCCCTGACACTGATTACTTCAGCAATACACTAGCAATTACTTTAGCTAGTTTTATGTTATGCATGGAAGTTGCACAGAATCATGTCTTGTCTTTTATCTCGTAAATCAATTCCTTCATGGGTAGCCATTTAACACTGAACTCTGATATTTTCTGTAGACTATAAAATCGAAACATGCGTAATATCTGTGCATTAGATCTCAAAGTATCCTGGCTTTTTTTATGAAGGGACAAAGATCTATTAATTTCAAAGTCCTCATTCAAAGCTACCCTAAACCTGTTACAATAGGTTATCTTTACAACAGTTTTTCTCTGAGAACAGCTTGTGTTCTCAGCGTGGACAGGCATCTGCGTCCTATGGAGTATGGCCACAACTGGCTTTAGACCTACAGCTTTTCTCGCTGGGGAGGCCGGGAGCTGGGTACAGCTCCAACCCTCAGAAGCAGGAGCTTAACAGCTGCATTTGGAGAAGTTGTGGGGGAGGCGTGAATGCAATTCCTCTGCTTTTTAGGAACAAGTACAAAGGGGCTCAGTCTGCAGGGGCATTGTTCTAGCGAGCAATTAATTCACCGTTTAAAAAAAAAACAAAACAAAACAAAACAAAAAGAAACTTAACAGCCAAGGAATCTGAAAAATGAGAAAAGTCTTTTAAAGAGTGAGGAGGAAATCTGGCACCATGTGAACAAAAATAATCACAGAAGCTTTCCTTGCCCCGTGGTGAAATGGCCCCCTGCACCCCAGGCAGCGAGCAGTTGCAGAGCTCAGCTGTGCCTGTGGTTAATAATAAATGGACTCCCTCAGCCAGGAGCACCTGGCCTGCACACCCCCGTGCTGCTGCCAGCCCCTATCCCCTCCCGCCTGCTCCCAGGGCTGCATCAGGCACCGCTCCAGCACCCACCCAGCCTCCCTACGCGCCACGGGCACCCAGAGGTAAGAGACACGCCAGGGCATTGCCCCATGAGGTCGGTGTGCCGCAGTGGTCACGAGGGGAGGCGAGCAGGGATGGTTTGGAGGAGGGAGGAAAGCCGGGCTATGCTAGAGCTGCACTAGGAATCTGCAAAGTTTCGTTAAAAGGCGAAAGGTCAGAAGGGTCTCGCTGCAAAACTTGCCAAGCTTCAAAACTCTTTCAGCCAGCTCAGGCTGAGTGTTGGCTGAGTTTCCAGTGAACATCAGCTAATTCGTGTTGGGTTTCAGGTGGTGACCAGCTGGTTTTTATCCACCCGCCAGCACAGCTTGAGCACCCCTGACGGTTGTGCTTCAGAGTTTGAGGGGGGGTTGTTAAAATTCAGAGCACAGCTTGAGCAGCTCAACTGATCCTTGGCGTAACCTTGTTGGTGTAATGAATTTATTCCAAAGCTGACTTTGCCCCGGAGAGCAAGGGGTGTGTGTACATGCACACAGAGGGATACCAGAATATTTGCATGAACTGCTCAGGCTCCTGTCTGCTGAACTTAGCACTGCACAGGCAGAGGTTGTAAGCATAAAGTAAGAGCTTTTGCCACGTTTGTGTCATGATATAATTCCATGAACTTAATTAAGATTTTTGTCTTTAAAAGGATTTGGAAAGTGTAAAAAAGCCTTACAGTTTTGGTCAGGAGTGTATTGCTTCTTATGACAATGTCTGTCTTCATGGCTTGAGATGTCCAGCAGAACCGGTCCCTCTTTTCCTGCGTTACACAGGTGAAGCTGTCCTGTAGAGATGAAATCTTTAGATTTGGGCAAAGAATCCCTCTTCCTGGGTGTAAGATGGTTCTGTATAGCTCTCGTGTCACACACTGTACTGAGATCGGAGCCATGCTCTGCTAAACGTAACATGAACACAGTACTGTATTCTAATTAACTTACCATCTAAGTTAACCATAGGTACAAAGGACTGAAGAAAAGAATCCTTTCCTCCTGGTGAAGGGGTGAGGAATAGAAAGGCTGGAGAGACAGGACCAAATGCCTAGGGAAAGAGTGGGCTACAGGCTGCACAGGGAAGAGTGTGGCCAGCAGGTCGAAGGAGGTCATTCTCCCCCTCTACTCTACACTGGTGAGGCCACAACTGGAATACTGTGTCCAGTTTGGGGCTCCCCAGTTCAAGAGGGACAGGGAACTGCTGGAGCGAGTCCAGCGAAGGGCAGCTAGGATGACTGAGGGACTGGAGCATCTCCCTTATGAGGAAAGGCTGAAGGAGCTGGGACTCTTTAGCCTGGAGAAGAGAAGGTTGAGGGGAGACCTTATCATGGCATTCAAGTATCTAAAGGGTGGGTTGAAGGAGGATGGAACCAGGCTCTTTTCAATGGTTCTCAGTGACAGAACGAGGGGCAATGGGCACAATCTGGAACACAGGAAGTTCTGTTCAAATACACGGAAAAACTTCTTTACGGTGAGGGTGACAGAGCACTGGAACAGGCTGCCCAGGGAAGTTGTGGAGTCCCCTTCTCTGGAGATTTTCAAGACTCTCCTGGATGCAGTCCTGAGTGATGTGCTCTGGGCATTCCTGCTTTAGCAGGGGAGTTGGACTAGATGATCTCTAGAGGTCCCTTCCAACTCTGAAGATTCTGTGATTCTGTGAAAATATGTGAAGCAGCCAGGCACTGAGTGAAACTGCACAGAGGCCCAGACCAGACCAGTCTCTCAACCTTTTCAACTCTCTCCTCGTCTTTCTCTGTTTGGAAATGAATTTAATTAAAGTGAATAGGAGTTGCTAAGAGACCAGAGGAGTTCTGGAGTTTGTTGCTGGGGCTGAATTGCCACTCTGCTTCCAAGGCTTTGCACACAAGGATGATGTAACGTGAGCCTGCATAAAGCACTCCCGGCTCTAGGGAAAGCTGCTCCTTGTAGTTACAGCCTGTTTTACCAGATCTCAGCTTCTTTCTTTATTTTACTGACCTGCATGTTTCCTCCTAGACACCAGCAAAAACCAGGTTCATCTCTTTATAGCATTCCTCTGCCTGCATCCACCTTGTAGATTTCTCCTTGTGATCTTTCAGGTTGGAGGTGGCAGTGGCTGAGCTGGCAATTTGTCATGAGCAAGTCGCTTCGGAAATTAAAAGGTTGTCTACTTCTAAACTCTCTCTAGTTCATTTCTCCTCATCCTTTCCTCTGCTCCACCACGATTTCAGCCCAGTGTTGACCGTGGGCCAGGTGAACTCTTCCAACTCCATTTCTGCAGTTTAACATTTTACTTTGACACCCTGTCTCATGCTTGAAACACCAGGAGTCCCCAGGCAATCCCCTTTGGCAGGGGTTGTTTACCTTCCAAGATTGAGACAAGAGGTGATATGTTTAGCTTCACATGGTCACATCATTGCTAAATTAGTTACTTCATTTTTACCTGACTTTTGTTATCTCAGGACCATGCATATGCGCAAGATGATTAGGAAGATAACCTATAGCCTGGGAAGACATTTGTCCACTGTGGCATGTGGGACCACCCAGGTGAGAAGATTTCTGCATGGTGAGTAGAGTATTCTGAAACAGTTCATGGATGGAAAGCGTTTTCCTTATCTAAATGCAGCAGGGTCCTTGCTGACAATGTTCTGGGAGCAAAGCAACAGTCTTCATGCATGATAGTCTTATAATATATTGAGTTACTACGATATCCTTGGTGCTTCCACTCTTTTAAAACATATTCTTTGGGCATGGTTGCAGGGCTTAGTTCATTCACAGTAATGTTAATTTAAAGTAATGTTGCTGGAGCCAGTGACAACACATCTGCAAAAACCGTGGCAGAGGAACACTCAGTGATGATGATAGGGATTATTATTCATGTTAACAGTAGAGATATTTTGCAAATATTTCACTTATATAAAACACAGCTTTAGTCTTCATGAAGTTATGTGTGAATTCACCCCAAAGAACAGCTGAAGAGGGTGATAAATTTATTGTGATGATGACAATTTGCCTTTTATAAAACAGCTCAATAGTTACTGCAAATACCCAAGCAAATAATTCACTTTTCTGTGTTTATCCCCAGGTGCCTATGTCAGGATTCAGCCCTCCATACAGGAAGCCCTGATGAAGGGGAGACCAGTTGTAGCCTTGGAAAGCACCATCATTACACACGGCATGGCCTATCCTCAGAATCTGAGGTGGGGAATTTTGATGTTCCTCATTCAATAAAGTTGTAAGAACAAGGCATATAACTGATGGGTCAGTATCAGTATTATTGATCAAGCCAAAACCCTTGTAAGGGCAAATGGAAATGTCAGGTGGCTAGGCATGCAGAGTATGAGCTCCAGTATAAAACAGTTGTGTTTGGACTTTTAAGGACACATATGGGGAACCTATTTTTATCTCCCTATCCAACACCTTTAATTTCTGGCTTCCTTTAAAATGTGGCAGCAGATAATGTCATCACTTGCTCTAAGAGAGAGCTGCCAGCCTTTTTGGCAGCATAGTTTGCACAGACATTGAAAACACTCTGCAGTTTCTTTTGGTGTATCTTTTGTAATGCAAAAAGAACTGGAACACAATAGTGAAATCTGTTCCTTAGCACCACTAAGAGCAGCTACTGTGAGAGCTGCTGGTGCCTCTCGCTGCCTTCTGTGCCCTGTATAGAAACACACACGCCCATCTCTACACTTTATTTGTTGATGTTAAGTAGATTTGTGTTTCATTGAGTTACAGTGTCAGAAATCACTGCAGTCTCCCCTCCGTCCTTCTGGAAAGCACAGGAAGGCTTTGGTATTGATTTTCCATCTTGCCTTTTACCTGGCGGTTATTTTACCTGGCATTCTGTCTTAGAAGGAAGCTCTAAAAATTTGGTTTTGGAGAGCGAGTAGTTTCAGTAGTTAAAAATTGCCTAACATATGTACAGATAGCTGAGAAAGGGGGAGAAGCTGCTGCTCTTAAAAAGGATATTGTACAAATGATCAGGTATAAAACCTGCAAAGCTTAGAAAGATCTAGTCTGCAGTGCTAAAGTATCCTCAGGCTACAGATTTTTGGCACTTGTTACTCTATATCTGACTGCCTGTATTGTGAAAAATATATCCCAGTTGTTTGAGAAGGGCTTGGATTACTTGGGGTTTCTGTGAAGGGCTATGATCTCAGAGAAATAATGGGTAATAGATACAGAAACATCCTATTTTGAGAAAATCCCTATTTTCAGTAGTCTATTGTTCAACCAGATTTGCCTGTAAACCAAGTGATTTTTAAAAAAAAAATTAATCACAGAGCTTGGATATTGCAGTTCTGAAAGTGGGAGCTCTGCATTTCTGCAAATTCAAGTGCAAAGAATTCTGCCATTAGGAAGATACAGAAGAGGAACTGGATCTAGCTGAAATCACAAGAACTGTATGAAACTGGAAACAATGGCCGTCAAACGTGGCAGTTTTCTTGTCTGTTTGTTTGCCTCACTAATTTTGTGATTGTTGTCTTGTTTATCTTACTCTAGCATGGCCAGAGAGGTGGAAGAAATTGTAACAACAAATGGAGCAGTGCCAGCCACTGTAGGTATTTTAAGGGGTCGAATCCATGTGGGACTTACAGATGAGGAACTTGAGTTCTTGGCAAGCAGTAAAAATGTAGTTAAAGTGTCTCGGAGAGATCTTCCTTTCGTCCTCAGCCAGGTATGGTATGCAGACTTTTGATTGTGGCGTTTTCTATACAGCAATAATGCAGTGCTCTCCAGCTTCAAGCCAGGTGGCTTTTAGACCTCTTGAAAATATCATGTAAAGTGGTATCTTATTGGTAAGCTCAAACATGGTCCTATCTAGAGTCAAAATGCAACAAAGTGAGGGAATATTAGCCATGAAATAGGGCTCCTGAAAAGTCATTCTGGGTTGTCGAGCAAGCCATAAGCACTTGGCTAAGAATATTCTTACTGGCATGATAAAGTATCATCACATTACATGTAAACTATGTGATGCACAGGCCATCTTGAGCTTAAGGTGACACTAGCTGCCCATGAAGCCTTCTGGTTGGAAAGCCCTGGAGAACAAAGGCCTTTGCTATCATGAGGACAAGAACGGCTTATGTAGCAGGGACGATGATTCCTCTGCATTTTTGCCTAATAGAATATTTTTATCAGAATTTCACTTGTCAGCTGGTGACAGCAGGCTGTTGTGACATTGCTGCTGCCTGTCAGACCACAACCATAGCTTCCTGAACACAGTATTCTCCAGGCCACTCTGGGTGCTGACTGTGACTGGTTGTCCCCTGACAGGGCTTGTCTGGTGGCACTACCGTGTCCGCAACAATGATTGCTGCACACAAAGCAGGAATCCCCGTGTTTGTGACAGGCGGCATAGGAGGTGTCCATCGGGGAGGAGAGAACAGTAAGAAAATAAATACATTCTACCTTTATCTATGTTCCTACTGTTTTATTTAATTCCATCGTTTTCCTTTTTCCCAGTCTATCCTGCAGTAACTGTCTGTTCAGGAGAGTAAAGTTATCATTCTTCTTGACCATACTACGGTTGTTTTCTCCCCAGTGTCTCCTTTCCTGAAGCTTCAGAATATTCCTCTTGAGCACTGGCCAGTTGTTAAGAGGGTGGGAGTTTCTCTTTATCCTTTGCTTTCACAGGGTTATATGGATATCATTTGCTGGTCCAACAGGACCTGACTGTACCTCTCCCACTTTGTAATGTCTGAATAAGCACAGTGTTGTTATCAACTCTCTCTCACCACAAAAGAGACTTAGGGCCTGGTCTCTGTCAGAGGTGCGTGCTCTTCTCTGGAAAACGGCCCAGCCTTGGCAGTGTAGTTTGTGACCTTTAAGTACATTCTCTCTTCTTAGCCATATGTCTTCCTAGCATAGCATAAGTGCACTGCCCTGCTGGATGCCTTCTCTTTCAGATGTGATGTAAATTCCAGACCAGGGAGTTTCCTGAAGTCAGCAAAGCTCCTGTGGTGCTTTTTTTGCCAGCAATGTCAATACCAATATCAAAATCTACTTAAATTATATTCCATATCCTTGAACTTTGTCCTTGCTTTGTAACAACTTCTTTCTTTTCTACCAAATTTTTGCATGGTGTTTATAGATGTGATGAAAGAGCTCAGAGATACACCTCTGCCCTCAGCCATGGGACTTCTTTTTGTCTCTTTCAATCGCAACTCCTAAAGGCATGATCTAAACCTGTAGTATTTGTTTGTGGATCTAAGTGGTTACAAAAGCAGGCAGTGGCATCCCAGGCAGACATGGCTTTTTAAGAGGGCAGATCACATCAGCCTGAAATACAACACAATCACCCACACAACGGCTACTTTTGTCCCTTAACAGCTCTGGATGTGAGTGCTGACTTGACAGAGCTAGGACGAACTCCAGTTGCTGTTGTATCTGCGGGAGTCAAGTCTATCCTTGATATTGGCAGGACACTGGAATATCTGGTAGGTAGCATGGGCTGCTGAGCCTGAAAGTAGATAAAGCTGTACTTTGTGTACAGAATGCCCAGTGGTGTTGGGGCAGATATTAAGCCTCAGATTTTTACAGATGACCATCAAGACAACATGAAGCCGTATTTACAGTTGTTTTGTCCTGGGGCTATAAAAACACTGGGCTGTTCCCTAACATAAATCTATCCGTGCCCAAGGGGCCGTTCCAGCAGCTGTTCCAACTGAGGCAAAAGGCAGAGCTAGCCATGCCCTCTTTCTCTGCCCTTAGACAAAGCAAGTCTGCAAAGCCCCAGCTTTTCTGGGGCAATGCTCCAGAACCGATGGATCAGGCAGGCTAGATCCATCAAACACTAAAATAATAATACAAATATAAAATATTTCTATTTTAATATTAAAATTATTTGTTATTCATTAAAGTATTTTCTTATATAAAATAATAAAATACAGAATTAAAATGGGAATCAAGATGACTTTCAGTAGAGTCACTTTTTAAGGTTTGGTATGTGGGCAACCACCAGGGCCAGCACTTCAGGCAACAGCCAACGTCAATACTTCTCAATCGCAAAGAGAACTCATTTATATTCCTGTCAGCTCATCACATATCTTCAGATCACAGGTTGTTTCCTTGGAATCACTATTGTGCTAATGACAGCTGCATGGCTTTTGACCAGCTCTGAGCACAAGCGAAGTACGTGTATGTCTCCTGTGTCCCAGTAAGCCAGATTCCGTCTAACCAGTTACCAAGTCTGGCTCTTTGCTTTGAAAAATGTTGGTGAGAGAACAGAATAGAATGGGATGTATAAAATTAACCAGATCCTGTGCTAAAGAAAGGCAGTTTCTAGCTGGGTAGAAGGAAAAAGTCCCAGTCTTTTGGTGGGTCCCCTTTCCCTCCACTGACTACCTGCTTGTCTCACCTCCGCTGCTGCAGGAGACTCAGGGAGTCTGCGTGGCTGCCTTTGGTGAGTCAAGGGAGTTCCCAGCCTTCTTCTCACGCCAGAGCGGCTTCCAGGCACCGTATCAAGTCCGGGATGAAGAGGAGGCAGCTGAACTCATTGGTGTGTTTCAGAAGGGAAAGGCCCATGTATGGGCCTGCAAAAGAGGGACACAAAAATCACCTTGCATGAGGCACTTTTTTTTTTTTTTTTTTAACTTTGGAGAAGAGTTTGTTCTGAAAAACAAACCATTCCACCTCCCCCGTTTCTGCTTCAGTGCTTCAAAAATAAAGAAGAGGGGAAGTTTAGTCTTCACAGCAAGATTTTTAGCTAGCTGCAGCCGCCTTGGCATGCTCATACACGTTTTGTTCACACTGGTGAAGGGCAGGGAACGAGTGAGTTGATGTGCTTACAAAAGCAGCTTCTGGGCCTTCAGAAGTGGAATCAGTTTTCTTAAAAAAAAATAAATAATTGTTTGCCCCTTTTATGGTACAGACAGATTCAAGATAAAGAGGCAGATGTAAATTGACTGGTAACTGGAAAAGACCCTGTCCTAGAGTCAGCTAAGAGCAGGAGCTCGAGCAATGTGGGTTCCTTCAGGCGCGCCCACCCTCCTCTATCCTTTTCCTTCAGCATTTAATTTATGCAAGGAGAACCGCTAACGATCTGCCTGTCCTCTCCCAGCCAGCGCTCTGGGGCTAGGCCTGAGCAGCGGGGTGCTGATAGCAGTGCCCTGTCCCGAGGAGCACGCTGCCTTGGGACAGGTCATGGAAGAGGCCATCCAGCAAGCTCTCAGCGAAGCCAGGTGAGAAGCAATGTAAGCCCTATCCTTTGCTCACCCAGTGAGCCCACAGGGTGAACCAGTGAGCACAGCTTAACCATGGGCATGGGTGAGCCCACAATGCGCGTTCAACTGTAGTTTTGTCTAACCTGAAGCTTGTTTACAGGCCGTTTTATGGTATGTGTTTATGGAGATAAAGTATCTGCTATTAGCAGTGCTTCTTCTCTGATGCTGTTTCAGCTCAGTCCTCCTCATCTGCACGCATTTTGTTTGTATTTGCAGGTCCAAAGGCATCACAGGCAAAGAACTGACCCCTTTTATGTTACAGAAGATCAATGAATTAACTGATGGGAGATCACTGGAATCCAGTATCCTTTTACTGAATGGGGGAAAATAAAGTACTCCAGTGTACCTCAAATCTCTTCTGATAATGCTTGGTGGAAAACACTGTCACTTTTTTGACAGTCTAGCAAGGGGCAAACACTTCAGTATCTGCAAACAGATGAGAGCTTAGCTGCATCCTGCTTTTCCAGGAGCACCCTTACTGTCCTCATCCACTTTTGCATTAAAAATCGGAGGCCAGCACAGACAGTAGGTAGTCCAGAGCCTAAAGAGATCCCTCACATCTGATCCCTGAACTTGCCTGCTCCATGATGGAGTCTCAGGACATTGTTGTCCATGGTGGGGTACTTACCACTGGAAGGTACCTGGGCTTCCCAGAGCACTGCATTGTATATCACACTGCCTTATCCAACTCTTTACGTGGGTGCAGAGTAATAGGAACTTGGAAGGAAAACACCCCTGGGTGAGCAGGAATCCTCTTCCACAGGCAAGAGAAAGGCAGATCTACTTGCTGGGATGTAAGTGTAGGATCTGTGAGAGCCAGGTTCACATCCAGGCTCTGCTGCCAGCCCTCTAAGAGACCTGGTCAGTCAGGACAGATTGGTAAAGGCATTTTTGGATATTAGAGCTGTATGCAGCCACAAAGTAGGGCTTTCAAAGCTTCTGATACTCTGCTCCCAGAGAAATTGCTAAAAAAATTGCTTATAGCGACTTGGCAAAAATCTCAGTAGGCATTTCCTTATGGAAAAGCTGGCCAAGATCCTCTGAGTTTTTTAGACACTTTAGCTCTAGTTTAAGCACTTCACCCTATCTTTTCTCTCTGTAGCCTTTGCTTCTGTTCCCTATCTGTCAAACAGAGATGACAGGTTTCCTCTCCAGGGACACAGGGGGAGGAATTGAAAAAATTTAAAAATTCAGGGTGTTCATGCAGTATTGTAACCCAGTACATGTGCCCCAAAAGGATTATAGTATAGAGGCATCAAATCTACCAAGTCTTACAGCATGTATTTTCTGCTTTCTCCTTCTAGGCAGTTCCTACATAGGCTTCTGACAGGTCAGTCTTGCTGGTATTTTTTCTTTTCCTCAAAGAAATGCCAAACAGACCTTGCTCTGATCCAGAACAATGCCAGAGTGGGCAGCTGCATTGCAGTGGCCCTGAGCAAACTACAGAAAGCAAGAAGAAAGGGAAACCTGCCTCGGCAAGAAGACACAACCCCACCTCAGCCAGTGAGTCCCCTGCTGCCCTCCATATAACGCCTCTCTGCTGACAGCACAGGATAAATTTATAGCTGTTCCCAAAAGTAAAAAGTGACTCAGTCAGACACCGATCTCTGCTTCATGCTGGCAGACATTCTCTCTTTAGTATTTCTTATTCTTCTCAGACAAATACCCTCTCCTCCTCCCCCATCCCCATTTGCAGGGAATAAACACTGGCAGTGGCCTAATTCCGTGAAGTCTTAGACCATCAAATCCATTAAAAATTTAATCACCTTTTCACCTTTTACTGTGCCCTTACGTACAACTTCAACTGTATTGATCTCAGTGCCAGGGAACTCGTGACTATAGGAGTAGTCCTGGAAGAGGGTGGAGGGAGATATTTTGAGCTGCTGAGCCATAAACGTTTTATAAATATCTCTCTTTGCTGGCCTCCTGCTCATGATTGCCAAAATTACAAGACGTACAGCGTATCCCAAACGAGATCCATTATAACCCTAATATTCTATTCACTCTCTTGGATTTTGTGCATGCCACATAATTTACAGGAAATCTATTTTAGGTAGTCTTTTAGAGAGATGAAAATTTTTCAAAAACCCATTTGCAATAGGATTCGTCAACATAAAAGAGGGAAGTGACTCCAGAGGCAACAACCCAGCATTTGATGGAATGAGAAAAAACAGCTGTATGTCCCCAAAGAATCTGGAAACTTCCTGTTTGTGGAGCTGTACTGCTTTTTTTGGCTTTGTAGGACAATAAGATGACAGTGATCTGTAAAGTGTCACTGGGTATGGCAATTTCTCCAGGGAGCTTGCAAGAAATGACTGCATTTTTCTGCCCACTTTTTCCCCATTTTCTTTGCTTTTTTACACAGCAGTGCTTGACTGTTTCTGGGGTTTGGTATGTCAGAAATTGTCCCAAGAGAGATGGCTTCAAGGGCACTGATGTGACCAGACTCATGCAACTTATATTACACTATCACCACACAGAGAAACCGCCAGCACCCATTTGTCTGCACAATAACATCCCACGTGCCACGCTTGGGCTGGCTATGAGCAAGCATAATTCAGAAAGCAACGCATAGAAGAGATTTTGATTCTTTCTAATGGGGATTGTACGTGTCTAGCCATCCAAAATAAGCACAGGCCTTCACACTCTAAATAAGATAGCTTCCACGAGGGTGGGAAAAGTGACTAGGAAAAGCAAAGACGACTTGGAAGTATTTTCCTTGAGTCCTTCCAACCACTTTTTACCTCTTTCTTCCCTCTTAAAGGTGGTGATTGGAGGTATCAACGTTGACTTTATAGCCAAGGCGCAGAACCCTGTCATCCTGGTACTGTATCTATAGCAGTTTTCTTAGCACCACTGCCATTTCCAGCTACTTTTACAGGAGTGCAAAGCCAAAGAGGGGTGGGGGGAGGTGGTATCCATGCATGATATCCACACGTCTATATGCACACACGTGCACAAACTTGGGAGGCATCGTGCTGCATATTTAGCATGTTGTCTAGGTGGGCAATGGAGTGATACATATTGACCTGCTCCATTCTTGTGCTGAAAGTCACTATCCCTACCATTCAAGACAGAGACAGAGCAACGTCTCATCCTTACAATCTCCACATATGACTCTGGCCTCTACAGTCTATGTTAAGGTGCCTTGGGGCTATTCTCTGATGCCACGAGCCCAAAGAGCTATTTTAGCAGAAGAGCTGCCCAGGGCACTCTTGAAGCACATTATGTGACAATGTGTAAAGACCCTGCCTGTGCTATAACAACCTCTAATTCAAGTACAGGCCCTGTAGGGAGGAAATCCCCAGGTCAGAGCCAGCTCTGGCTGCCTGGGACTGTCTTAGCTATGGAAAGCAGCATGACTAGGAGCAAGGCTCTCTGTGCAGACTACTCACAGCGGTAAGAAACCTTTGAGAAAAGTAGTACTGACAGTTGCAGCTAAACAAGAGTACCAACTTCCTCAGGCACAAAGGATTTGAGTCACAAAAGAAAGAAAAAAAAATTTTGAAAAAATTGCTTTAGAAAAATAGAACACTTTAAATGTTACCAGACCCTCTCCCTCTCAGTTTGGTTTGGTCAAGAAACAACCAAGAAGCTAAAGTGGAACAGACCTGGGACATTCCCATGTAAATGGCAGCCATTTGCATGGCCTATACAAGTTTTATCAAGCTATATGACGTACTACAGATTGAGGTGGTGAAACTTGCTTAAAAGTTGCTTGGTGTCTCAAATTACTCCATGCCGATTGCCAAGGCAGGAAACTGCTGCCATCAGATGGGGCAGTCTGTGAAAACCTCTTGGTAGATAGGGAAAGATACGCACTTGGGAAGCTGTCCTTCAGGAAGTTGGCTATGCAGTGATACAGAGGCCAAACAGTATTATAATGGTCAAGGGTACCACATGCTGTGGCATCAGCTGTGAAGGCTTGGAAAGCCAAAAGTTCAACTGCTTCAGCTGTGATCTAACTGATAACTTACATACCCCACACTCGGCTCCCAGGACAAGCAGCTAAGCTGTGTCCAAGGGTGGGCACCCACCCCTTGGCATGCCAGACATGACTGCAGATCCCTGGACCACCCATGGCATGGTGAGAGGCCAAGGGCAGCTATAGACTCTGCTGGGAACAGCTGACAGGGGAAGAGGAAAAAGGGGATTTTACTGTTGCATGAAAAAGTGAGGCATTAGCTGCCCTTCTGTACAGCAGCAAGACCTAGAGCTGATGTCCCATCGTGCCAAGCTGCAGGAGGATTTGGGAACTGACAGCCAAAACCTTCTAGCTGACAGCTGCTGCGGTTAGGCACAGAGGAAAAGGCACACTTAACAGCATTGCTTTGTTTTGGCTTTTAAAGACAGATTTCTTCAAAGAGCTCAGCACCCAGCAGGTCCCACCCTTATGCGTGTTGGATTTGTCACAGAGGGTACCACTTGCACCTCGTGCTGTCCCAATTAGCAAGAAACTGTATTCTGTCTTTGTTGTAATTCCCACTTGGCTTGCAAGGCTATCCAGAAGCAAAAAGTGCTTTATAAGTAACTGTCTGACCTGCAGAGAAGGGTGCACAGTCTTGGTCAGAGAAAGGTGCTGGAAGAAGCATTGTGGTTATAACTCTCTCAGAATATCCAGAAGTTGAGCAGAGTCATTTTTACATTAGGAATTCAAACCTCTTAGGACAGGGAAGAAGGTCACAGAGACACTCTCAGTTCTCTGAAATATTGCCAGAAAGCATCAGCCTACTCTTATTTCAAATCACCTCAGCAAGCCCATTTTCATCTAAGTTCTTTCATCTTGACCCGCCCCACCTGAACACAACATAGAAGAGATACCCGAGTACCACTCAGATTTAGAGCTACTGGCTGAGCTGGCAAGGTGTGATGAGAGCTGATCGTTTCTTCTTCAAAAGCAGACTGCTAGTTTCTCTCTCACTGCACCCACCTGCTACTTTGAAGAGAGATTTAGCATCTTCATTTCTTTTAGGCCCTGTGGGGTTGTATAACAGCAGAGGACACCCACAGCTGGGTCCCTGGGTAGGCAGCTAGTACATCTGCTGTTAGGGCAAGGCTTGCTGTAAAAAACCCAAAACTCTGCCTTTGGGATGCGCAGGGAACTAAAAGGTCAGCATGTCAGACAACAAAAGGAGCTCATGAGTATTTTCAACATTCCTGCAGGCATCGGTTTTGAAAAACAGACAGTGGAACTGCATAAAATAGAGTTTGTGCTCATTACTGGCGGCAGTTAGTACCTCTTTTAATATTGAAATAGGGGCCAGCGTTCAAAGCCATGTTGTTTGTCTCGCCTAAACAAGCCTCCTTGCTTTTTACTTTGGAGTAGGTGTGGGGTTTTGTTGTTTTTTGTTTTTCCCTTGGCTGCCTCTATTATGGACAGTGAGTTTCAGAATTCAAATGGCCAAGCTTAGTGCTTTGGAAATTTGCAACACTCAGCAGGAGACAGCTACAGATGGAAATATCCTCATTCCTGGCAGTGCCAGTGGCAATTCCCAGGGAGCATGAGCAAAAGTAACGGAGGGGCATCTGGTTTAATGAGGAGTGACAAGTAGTGGAAAGATGGGCAGAGGCCATAGGTTGCTTATATACAGTCAGTTCTCTCAGGTGGTCTGAGCAGTTCAGGGCTTGGCAAACTGCCAGTCAGAAAAGCAAAGGTGTCAAGAATTGGCACCAAGTCTTACAGGCTGCAGAACTGGGGAGAGTCAGGGCAAACAAACACAGCCTGTAGGTCAGAAGAGTAATAAAAGACCATATTTAGATGGGAGGAGCCTCTTACAGTCGCAAGGCCAGATGTGGAAGAAAGCATTGGGTGCAAAGGACAGAGGTACAACTTCGGATGGGGGAAGAAGAAGGGTCCTTGGGGAGCTTCACTATGAGGTTTCGAGTATGCCCAAGAACAGTAATGGGTTGTAAAGTACAGAGGCAGCATAGGCAAAGGTAACAAATCTCATTTTACCTTCAAAGAGAAAAAAAAAACAAACAACCACCAACAACAAAAGTGTCAGACTGCTTAAGTGGGGGGAGCTAAGGGGCCTGGAAGGCAGCTGCAGAACTCATTAGGTCTGGGTCAACAGCTCTGGAGTCCCAGCACTGCTGTGAACAGGTAAATTCAGAGCTTGTATCCACTGAAATACTCATTAGCATTGTTCTAAGTCTTAGTAAATAAGACCAAAATGGCAATGCTTTGGAAGACCAAACTGACCTCCCCTCCTAGGGAGTGAGCCTTTGTCATCAAAGCTGAAGTGTGCAGATGGGCTGTGGAAGTTTGCATTGCCCTCAATCTAGTAGCTAGATGGCTTCTGCTCCCTCTAATTGCTGACCTACATTTCAGCAGCATCAACTTCACCTCACATGTTAACAGAGACATAGCATCTATGCCAAGCAGCCCTCCCAGTTTTGCCAATTAACCATTTTTTCTTTCAGGGTGGTGGGCAAACAAACACTGGAAGAGTGAGACGAACCTTTGGTGGCGTTGGAAGAAACTTGGCAGGTGCCTAGCGCTTGGGTTTGCCTGTGGGTGCATGCCAGCTGTGATTTGTCCTTTGGTATTCCTTCAACAGCAGGAGCTCTTCAGTGCTGTTAAGATCTGGGACACGTAAGGCAACATACCAGTGGGCAGACTGCCTGGAAAAGGCAGGGGCCATTCCAAGAAATTAGAGGGGAGGGAGTTGGGGATTAGGAAAAGAAGGGTCCACAAATATGAAGTTAACTAGTATATAGTACAGTGACCCCAAACCAAAGTTAAATAAGCATCAGCGATCTCCAGTGACTGCTGAACAGCCTGGCCCTCAGTGATGAATTAATGCCAGGTTATAGTCGCAATAGAAGTATGTCTTGAGCAAGAATTTGAAAGGAACGTGCTTATTCAAAGACGATGATCCATGCACCACGGACAAGAGGAACTGAGGTACAGGAATTACTCTAGAAGAGAAAGGGCTACAGTTGTTGGCAACAAGAGAGGATCACGCTTGTACCTGGTGCTCCCCAAGCAGCAGCAGACCAGCATTTGGGTATTGAAATTACCAGAGGCAGATTACAAAACGATTTTAGGATTATTCCAGCTTTTTGACCTTTCCCAAATCTTCCTAACATAAATCTACTACCATTTCAGATCACAAATGGGGAACCTTGAGTGGAAAAAATAATGCCACCTCCTGAGATATAATTTGTGGTAACTTGAAGGGAGAGGAGGAAGGGTTTCCCATGAATCTGCTCAGATCCAGTGATTCTAGTAAGACAGCGTGATGGGAACAGCGGTGGGAAGGCTAGCAGCAGGAAAAGCCATGCACAGAAGCAACGTGTGAAAGTCCACATGCCTGTGATAGTAAAGGAGATGATGCCAGGGTTTCTTCCCTGATGCAGAAGTTTATTCCACCTTCTCTTTTCCTTCATTCCCAGATGTCCTAAAAAGTCCAGATAATTCAGAGTGCTGGTGCAGCAGGCAGATGTAGACCGCCCCACTCAACCCCAGCTGGTCATTTGCAGCAGCTGTGGCTGAGTTTCATCTTGAGCAGCCTCCTACACAAGGATTGACAGGCATTAAGTTTTCCAGGAGAAGGCTTTCCTACAGACACTCATTCTGCACAGGCTGTTACTGTGTTCACAGTACTCTGATGGATTTATTAATATCTTTGTTTCCATTTGCTTTTTAGACTGCTTAAGCCGTCTTGGACAGACTCCTCTCTTTTTATCAGCTGTGGGGAAGGATGAACATTCAGAGTCCATCCTGCACTACTGCCACCACATGGTACGTCGCACAGTAGTGGCACCTCAGAAGCATCCAAATGATGATGTTGCATAGAGGGAAAAGCCTTCTCAACCCTGGCAGACGTAAGAGAGTAGGAATAATTCAATGCTCCTTTACTTACAGACAATTAGAAGGCAAGGAGCCACCCCCCAAAACACAGGCTAGATATATGTACCACTTGGAGTGTGAACCATGGGGTCTGAATTCAGCTTTGGGGAGTGGTGCTTGAAGGAGCAAGACAGGTAAATCAGGAGGAACCATGAAAAACGCTAGGAAGACCTAAGCGCAGCCATAAATATGCAAAGCCTGACCTTGAGGCTAGACAAAGCATTGCCAAAACCAGCCTGGTTTGGGTAAAGCATAAGACAGAGAAAACCTGGAAATGGGAGCTCAGGCTGGACACCTCCCAAATTCAGAGGAGTAGGGTCCTCCCCATAGCCACATACACCCCTAACTCTGCACCAGAGGAATACCTGACTTCAGCAGCAGCTTGTCCCCCAAGGTCAGGGAGCCAGGAGCAGTAGGAGCTCACCAGGGGCAGCAAGGCAGAGCCTCATCACCTCCAGCAGGGAGCAGGGAAAGCCAGGAGAACGGTCTCCATAGTGAAGAGGCAGGGCTGAGGGCAAGCCAGGGGTGTGAGTGGAGAGCCCAGGTGAGGCTGGTCTGGGCCATTAAGGCCCATTAGTGCCCTCAGGGCCCTGGCATCCAAACAGAGCACATGGGGCCTTAGTTCTGGCTACCTGAGCAACTCAGTAAATGAAGCAATAAGAACATGAACTCTTTATAAAGGCTTTGTAGCAGCAGGTCTATAGACCCTCCTCTACCCAGCACAGCGCACTTTGTGCCATCAAAGTAAGCAGTCTCCCAAGGGAAGGTGGACTAGCTGGCCATCTGTCAAGCAATCCTTGGCTGTAATAAAACACATTACTGCTAGTGTTGGAGAGGACCCTTTCCTTAAAATCTCCAACTTCCCTGTGAACTACTGGCGGGGATGCATTTCTTCATCCTCACATATATTCCAAGAAACGTCCTGAATTCTCTAAGTCGATCATTCACAAGACCCACAGAGGAAGGATGCCTCATACCTCTGTCGGCAACACTGCTGTAAAAATGGTTCCAAGGCCACCCTCAAAATCAAGCTGTGTGGTCAGTGAGGTGGATAACACAACTGCTAGCTGGAGTGTGTCACCAAGACATGGCCAGCATGTTGGCAGGCCATCGAAGTGTCACACAAGCTATGGGAATGGACGGTGGGAGCAGGCAGGGCTGCAGACCACTTCCATTACAACAGAGACACAACCTATGGAACTGCACGGCAGAGACTTCTCACTCTCATTTACTAAATGATTTCTTTAACCTGTGGTATTTGTTGCAAATATTAAAAAATAGCCATCTGCCAGCACTGTCTGGATGAAGGTACCTCTGAAATGTTGCTTATCTCAAGGGAGAAGGGAGGTTGAAAGGGAGACCAGCAAGCTGGGCTACCGATCAAGTGGGCACACAGAGAGAATGAGCCCAGTGTGCCAGGGAAGAGAAACATGCTCCAGATACAACTGTCCTCCCTGTTTTAGGACATGAGAGCCGTCCTTCAGCTGGAGGGGAAGAGCACAGCCACTTACTGTGCTGTGATCACTAGCACTGGGGAGCTGAGCATCGGCTTGGGAGATATGGACATCCACCACCAGATAACAGAGCAATACGTAAGCATACCATCTGATGTGTAAGCTTTTTCTTGTGAGAAGGAGCGTGGATGTGTGTCAGAAGCCAGCTTGGTGAAGCTGTACCAGGAGGGAGTGAGTGTGCAGGGGGAACATGGGAAATCCTACAGTTAACCCCCTCACGTTGGCCACTCAGATAGCTGTGTGTCAAGCTACCAGAGCCCTCTGGTGCTGCTGACCCAGGTGGAGCTTCTATCTGTTTCTGCTCCATACAATATCACCACTACTATCATCCCATGACATGTAGGCCAGAACTAACCTATAATTTTTGGCACCTCAAAGCCAGCAATAAATCCAGTCCACCTAAAGAAACGGTATTTCCTCCTTTAGGGAAAAATAAAAAAAGGTGAGGAGAACACTGGTTAAAGCAAGTTCTCCTGTTCCATCCCCTCCCCACCATCTCTGTTGTTTCTACATGCTGAGTTCTATCAACAGGCACTGCTGCTCAGCACATCCAAACCTTCAAAACCTCAGGGCTAATGGAAGCAGTGATTAAGGACTGATTCAGTGAAAGCCCCATCACTGCACCCTCCTTCCCTACTCATTCTTTTGTTGACAGAACAAAAGATTTATGACTGACAGCGACATGGAAGTTAAGTGCAATTTACTTACCAGTGGCATCCCTATGAGGTGGAGATTTCCTAGGGAAAAATATGGTCATTGCTCCCACTTCCATCCCCACCCTGCCTCTCCCAAGCCTTGGCACAGAAAACCATTACGTGACAGATTAATTCTCCTGAGCTTTACAAAACAGTTGTGGCCAGTGGAAACTCTGAACCGATCTTCTGCTGCAAAGTGTATTCTGGCAGCCCCTCTTTCCACCAGGATTAGCGGAGACGTGGGAGGGATGCTGTACAAGCGCCTATAGCACTGGCCTGGCGTTCAGGCAGTGGTGGAGCAGCCTTAGAGAGCCAAAGGAGGGAATGGCAGCTCCCCACTCTACTGTTCCACTGTCCCCCGTCCCTGCACAATTCAGTAGGACCCAGGAGTAAAATGCTGTGATGAACAACCTGTCTCATGAGGCATTGCACACAAGGGACATCTAAATGGCGTGTGCGGCGTAGAGAAGCCAGGCATAGCAGAGGGAATCCTACATTAAATAGAAGCATTCCCTTTCCCTGTAGGTCTCTGACTGACCCATGGGTACCAAAGTAGTCTAGTGAGGACCAGCAGCTATCTCTCTGATGGAGGGGCCCTGCATTTGAGTCCAGCTCTTGATGTCAGGGAGCAGGGGAAGGAGAAGAAGGGAAGGAGATGACACAAATGGAAAAATCCATTGCCCTTAGGGAATCACTCTTTTAGGTTTGTGCCTGCACCTAGGGGCTGTAATACGAATGAAAATTCTGCATCCTGAGTCTGAACTCCAATAGTTTTGTCCCTCTGCAATGACTCAAGCTGTCTCTACTCTGTGTCCTGGATTTTCGCTAGGTGTCCCAGTTCAAGGAGGACCTGTGCCAGGCCCCTCTAGTTTGCATTGATGGAAATGTGCCGCTTTCCACTATTCAGTACGTCTGCCAACTAGCTAGAGAGCATCAGCTAGCAGGTAAGGAGAACTTGCCCAGCCCTGGCCCTGTAGGTCTTAACAGAGTGTGTGCCAAGACACCCCGCACACCCTGACCGCTCTCCACTGCTGCTTGCTGGAGATGCCTAGTTATTGCCTGGCATGTTATTCAGCACTCCTTTCTATACTCTGCTGCTCTATGCCAAATAAGTGAAACATTTCTGCTTTCTCCAAGTTTTTCTCATTCTGCAGCTAAATCCCATTTCCTGTAATGTAGGTGCTATAGCCCTTGGGCACTGCCAGAAAGCCAGGGAAAGCTGCTCTCTTTGGCCTTTAATCTCAAGGCAAGCACAAATGTGTGTGCTTCTGCCAGTTTGAGCAGCGTTATAGTTTGCTTCCCAGAATAAGTGCTAAGACAACTTTTGAGAGGATTTCTCTGCCACTTCCCATAAAATACATAACCCCCTCCCTTGGTATGCCAAGGATCCCTCACAAGGCTTCCTAAACCTTTGGAGTTATGCCTTCATTTTTAAAAGTAAAACCTGAAGAAGGAGGCAATGTTCTTAAAACCTGGCAGAGGCTCCAAAACCAGCTAAGAGGAGTAACAAACCTGAAGTCTGATTATATCACTCCAGAGCCAGAAGCAACGGCGTCATTGCTGAGCACTGGAAAGGAAAGCCTGGGAGACCTTGTCCTCAGCATGGGGGAAACAGTATTTCAGTATCTAATAGATTACACATATAACCCCAGTTGTGCAGATCCGCTAAATCTTCTACGCTGCATCCTGCTCTGATGTAGAGATGAACTGCTAATTAATTAATTAACTAACCAATTGCAATGTTGTTTTGAAGTGTGCTATGAGCCAACAGATGAGAACAAGGCCTCTAAGCCATTCCTCTCAGACAGCTGGAAAGCGCTCACATACATTTCCCCCAACCTGCAAGAGCTAAGAGCAATAAATCGGACCCTGGGGAACCCTCTGCCAGCAGGTATTGAATACCCACAAGGGTCAGTCACACTTTTACAAAACCCAGAACCTAGAGAAGAGCATTTTCCTCCCCAGCCCCCATTTCAAGCAAATCAGTTTATAACACAGTGGGGATTCTTAAGCACTTCTGGTGTCTTCCACCATACCGCCATCTCTGTGTGCATTGTGTGGCCCAGGCTGGACGGATTATCTATTAACGAGCACAGTAGGCCTGGGATGGCTCTGTGTCCAAAACTGGAGATCCCATTTGCCTCACTTCATCAGCTAAACAGGAACAATGTCTGGTTTGTAAATATGTCTCTGAAGCATGACGCTCTGAGGGCACCTGTCCCAGCAGTACCACCCTTTGCAGAAATGAAATACCCCACCACAGGCAGGTGGAAATCCAACAACTTTAAGACAAGGAAGTCATGCTTCAGAACAGTTTTTTAATCTCTACAGACATCAGTTTAGTCCTACGAGGGGTGGTTTCCTCAGCATAGGACAGAGGTACAGTATGGAAGCCTAACGTTGGAGAATTCCATGTTTCCTATGATTTCAAGAAAAAAATTTATATCAACTGCATTTCAGAAGTGCCCATAAATAGTAGTAGGGGTGCTCATAAATAGGCTGCTGGCCCATAAAAAGGCTGGTTGAGGACCTTTACAATTATACCACAGTTTTTTCTTCCCCACTCTCTGAAGAGCTGCCATCCAGGTCGGAGCATGTTGTCCAGACTGCAGTGGCCTTGGCCCGCCCTTTGCTGGCCCACCTGCACTGTGTGGTGGTGACCCTTGGTGCTCACGGCATCCTCCTGTGTGGCAAGAGCCTGGGAGGGAGCGTCTCGCTTCGTCCAGGAGCCCACGAACAGGTAAGGACACATGAGACAAACTCTGAGGTCTCAGAGGCTTTTTTCCTGGGACTATACAGCACCGTTGCTATTTCTGGTGGCATGGCAGCAGTCCTGGGAATCATGGCATCACTGCTGGCAAACGTACATGTTTGGGGGGTGGAATACACAGCTCTGAAAGAAAATCAAGTTCTCTGTCCACACACTGCTGGCTCCTAGCAGCAGTGTTTATAGTCAGATAGTTTTAAATGTGCTTGCTGTGAATATTCATAAGCACAAGCTTCATTTTTAGGAAGCTTCATTTAAATCGCTGGTCTTNCATCCGTGCAGGTCTGGATGGCATCAGCCACACCAGGCTTTATCAGCTTGGGCAATTCCCACTAACTTCCCTTCTCTGCCCCCACAGATTGCTGCTGCCAGCCTCTGCGCCACCCACTACCCCGCCATCCACATCACCAGGGAGGAGATAGTCAACGTCTCAGGAGCTGGTGACAGGTATATTGTTCACTACTTTGTCTTCTCCAGCTAAATGTGGAAGGGCCGCGAGTGGATTTCTTTGAAATTCTACTGCAAAGGCAAACAACATTCTTGAGGAACAGACACTAAGGACACAAGAACAGGACTTGTTACTGTGATCCCTTGCAAAGCTTGCTAAAAATGTTCCCCTGAGCATCCTAGAAGGCAGTCTTGCCATTATTAGTTTTGCTTTTCTTTAAGATCCAAGCCTTTCGCGGCAATCTAGTAGTTCTGAATTAGTCCAGGCTGAGCTGCTAAAAGCAAAGTAAACCACCTCACACCAAAGCTGCCTTACTAACTAACGACTCTACTTCCACGCTTCTCCAATGGAAGTGGGACTGCCACTCAGTAGCTAAAATCGCCCTATAAAAGCATTTCATCAGGTTCTGCATTTCCCTCTGGCAATAGCTCATGCTTCAGAAGAGCCTGCTGTATAATTCGCCGAGCTGTTCACACAATGCTGTACATACGAGTAGGAAATGACAGGTGTTATTCCCAGCCCCACTGATCAATTCTCAGTCTGTCAGAGTCATATTTTATTATGCTCCTTGTTAACTTGTCAAACTACACGTAGTAGTCAGGGGTTTTTTTCTTCTTGCTTCATACGCTACAATAATTGATTCCACCCTTGCATTGCTTTGGGCTAGACCAAAAGGCTGTATGTGACAGATATTTCCTTTTATTTTTCTACTCTGACCTACCAATAACTCAACATAGCAACACTTCTGTTTTATTTTATGAGTGGGCAGAATGAAAAGTCTTTCTCTTTTTTGAAACTTACAGAGTCCTCAATATTTGAGTTAGGATCAATCAATAGCTTCTTGCCAAGCTAGTTAACCCACTTAACACGAGGACGCATTCCCTATGTCCCAAATCACCTCTGAGATGATTTGACTGCAAATGCAAGCTGGTCTTCTCCAAAGATGACCAAAGTGTTGTTTGGAGCAGGAAGTGGAACAGCAGAGGAATGGGGGCTGGGAGGAACCTTGTGGTGTCAGCCCATCCTAAGGAAAGCTCAGCTTTGTTCACTACTCCTTGACGATGTGCCCAACCTCCGCCAGTCCCTCCTGGACACAGCCTCCTCTCTGCTCCGTCTGCTCGGTACACAGCTACCCCTTGCCGCAGGACAATTCTTTTTAGAGGCTAATGTAAAAAACTGTTGTAGAGTTTCTTTTCCCTTTTAAAAAGCTTAATTTAAGGGAAGACCAAAGGTGAGATAAAGCGTGCCACTGCCAAACACCTCCACTGAGTGACACAGGAGTACTTGAAGTTTGTTTTTCCTTCCGAAGCTATCTGAAAGCTAGCGGCCATTCCTGCTCGCATTCCTGCAGTAATATTGGTCTGGAAAAGCCATTCCCTACAGTCACCAGGTCCATGTGGGAATTCTCATGTTTGTCCAGGGTTTTCCTTCCTGGTAAACCTCAGCTGCTCCACTGAGCTGCAGAAATCCCTCTTCTACAGAGTGCCAAAAAAGGCTGGAAATGCTGGGACACTACATTGACGTACACGCCATCTCCACAGCACATAAACTGGGAAAGTCTCCCATGCCCAGACTGCTGGCACTTTCAAGGGACCATGCAGCAGGATATAACATTCAATGGCTCAGCCACTGTGAACCCTCCCACTTT
This sequence comes from Rynchops niger, assembly GCA_013400035.1. Classification (NCBI taxonomy): domain Eukaryota; kingdom Metazoa; phylum Chordata; class Aves; order Charadriiformes; family Laridae; genus Rynchops; species Rynchops niger. The sequence continues at coordinate 1,328,861 of VXBH01007616.1, read as the reverse complement.
TGAAGACCTGGTCAGGGGACACTGCGCACCCAGAAACAGTGATCCGGGGCACCTCACGCCTCGCTTCGACCCCGCGGCTCTGCTACGGCTGCAGAGAGGCTGCCCAAGGAGCCGTGCGTGCGTGCAGAGAGCAGCAGCTGTTTGCTCCTTGCACCCGGCTGCCGTGACAACACAACACCACGTGCCCGCACACGGCATTGCTAGGGGATGCTTCCCCAAATATTTACTCTGAACCCTTGGAGCTGTTGAGAGATTGAACAGGTTTTGGAAACCATAATCTTCCGTGCCTTTGTTATGGATAAAAAGATGCTGATGTAATTAGTCAGAGCGCAAAAAAAAAAAAAAAGTGGTCTTTTTCCCTTCCCCATAGACTTGCTCATTAATCCTCCTTGCCATCACATTTTCCTGTCCATATTTCTTCCTCTTAGATGTCATTATCTTCTCCCTTCTTTTTCACTTCTTCTTTGTCCTTTCGTAGCTTCCAAGCGTCATTACTGCATTTAGCTATGAATAAACAGTAGTTGTCCCCAGTCAATCACAAACACCACCCTGCACATATCCGTGCCTCGGCAGAGCCTTCCCGCAAGCCATACAGGTGGCAAAGTCACCCCCTTCTACTGACTGCCTCCTCGGAGCCTTGAGAGGACCTGTGGGTGACCACTGTTGTTCCAAGGACTCACAACATCTTTACTGGGAAATCCCAAATGGAAAACCACAACTAAAGTTTAGAAAACTGCGAAGCTACAATCTCATTGCAGCTTTGGATTTCTTTTTCCAGCTCCGTCTGTTGCCCCACTCACATATATATGGAGGCTTTACCTCTCTTCCCATCTACCCCTTTGGGGATAGGAGGGAATGTAACAAGGCACCAACAAGGAGCAGAGAAGAGACAAAATAATTAAAGAGCAAGGGGAAAAGAGATCCTTCCTTTCCTAGACTCCGTTCTTCTCTCCTGCCTCACTTGGAAAACTGGGGAGAAAAGAAAATGTGGTGGAATGGGAAAGTACGTCAACTTCGCAGATGAGAAGCGAATAAAATGCTAACAATAGCACTATTTGTTACTCCAAATTTAAAAATAAATATTAAAAAAGCAAAAACTATTCATTATAACCTCACCCCTCCTGTTTGACATATCCTGCTTCTGTAGGTGTTGGTTTGGGTCCAAATGAATGCTCTTAAAAATGGATGGTCATGTTACCGAGGTCAAAGTTGTTCCCCAGTGTTCAAAACCGCCTTTCTTTCTCTCCATAGCTTAATGGCAGGAATCCTTGCGGGGATGCTGGCTAAACATGACACACACACCTGTGTCCGGATGGGTCTTCTCGCTGCAAACTTGTCTCTCCGTTCCTTCGAGCCAATTTCCCCAGAAATCAGCACTTCCAGTGTCAGCCATGAGCAAGTCAAGAGCAGGAGCTGGCCAGAGGTAACGGTATGGAAGATGGACTAGAGCACCAGGGCTTTCTCAGCCATCACCTCCTTGCACTCCCGACATTGCTGTCTCCAGGAACTGGGCTGTGTTTTTAAATTTGAGCTCAAAAACTGGCTCCTGACCAGAGGACTTACTTAAATTTTCGGCACACTATACCTTTCGGGAGATAAAGTGTCAATGGAGCGCATTTGGTGACAACTTGTATTGCACTGTTCATGCTCATGTTTGTCTGCTGTTNAGCTTGGTTCTTCTGTCTACTGCCTGTTCACAGTTTATCTCACCTCCCCCTCTAAGGAGAACACTCATCTGTTTTGGTCTTGGGTAAACCCTCAGAGAAGGAGGCCCCAACCCAGGGAACTTCTTTGTAAGGAAAAACTGGCGACAACCTCATCAGTCTTCCCAAGCCAGGCAGCAAATGCTGCACTTTCTTGCCTGAAGTCCAACGCCCCTGGAGAAAGCAGGCAAGACTAACCAAAGATGGGTAACCAGGGGCCAAGCTGGTGGCCTTTAAAAGATGACTGCCCCTTGTCCTGCACACATTGATCTGAACTTGGGGCTTCCTTTCTCCTCAGCCCAGAGTGTCAAGAGCAAACACCCCACTCACCCACATACGTGCCTCGGAAAGCTGGAGCAAGGCCCTGTCTCCACGCCTCCCTTTGGGACCACTTGGCAAAACACTGGGCACTTGACACAGAAAACTTCCCACTGGTGGCTGGCTGGAGAGGAGCACTGGCAGACACACAGTCCTTACAGAGCACTGCCTGCTGGGACCAAAGCATTCACTCACACCTTCGCTTCCCTCCAGAACAAGAAGTCTCCTCCTGTTACCATTGCAGAAGCTCAGGATAATGACGGATAATGAGGAGGGGAAGCACAGCCCTTGTTTACAGGTGGACACAAAAGCTGTGTAGCTCAAATGACTCAAAAAGCAGGCACAGAGCAGAGCTTCCTTGACCCTGCCCAGACTAGAGCTGCACAGTTACCCCTCTGCCTTTAACCCCTCCGGCATCTTTATTAGCAAGGACATCTACGCTTAGATCAATTTTATACTGTTCCACAGCCTTTTGGCAATTAGCTAACGTTGCCAGCTTGGCTATGGAAATCAGCTTCTCACTCTTCTGTTGTGTAACTTGTCTCCCAGAGATAGCTTCTCTAGATGTCTTCTAGCCCTAGAGTGACTAAACTCAAGGGTGGAAAGACACCAGCTCTGCCTCTGTTTTTTTCAGTCTTACACAGGACCGTCAGTGGCTGAAAGGGGAGTAACAGGGGATGGCAGTGGGCCAGGGGCAGGAGACCTCTGTGTGGGTCTCACAGGGGGATGCTTGCTGGCTCAAGCCTACTGAGCTATTCCCACATCAGAGGTAAGAAGGATGGCGATCACGGAACTCATCCCCGGTGGTCCACAGGGGAATGCCCACCATGCAATTGCAAATGCCCAAGTGATGTCTGGGGGCGGGCAGGATGGAGGCTCCTACACAGACAGATGTGTAGAAATCAGCTCCCTGGTCTCCTGCGTGGTCTCCTGCCTTCCTTTTGCTCACACCCAGGGCAATGGACGGACAGCTCTGCAGAGGAGCCTGCTGTGGTGGGTGGTTTTTCTTTGTTAACTTTGAAGCCATGGTGGGATGGGGGGAACTGACTCTCAGCTTTACACGGGCACAAAAACACTCACTACGCCCTCCAGAGTCCTTCCTCCCTTCACACTGGAATTCTGTCCTTGGAGCAGCCGGAGGCGGCAGGGCCTGCGGTGGTGTGACTGCTGCCCCGTCCTGCCTAGCTCTTTAATTCAGAGCTATCTTCTGGCTGGAAGCGGTAATTGCACCCTACCCAAATGCTGCATCTAAAGCCACCGCTGTCAGTCCCTCCTCAGTAGGTACAGAGAACATTTCTGAATGAAAAGCCTCTTTCCTGCAGCCCCGTGCACGGGCAAACGTTGCCCTTTGGTGGACGAGGAGCCGGAACTCAGTGGAAAAAGGCTCTGGGGGTGACCCTCCCTGCTAGAAAGTGGGGCTGAGGGGAAGAGGATAGTCCTGGTGCTCAGGAACGTGACTACAGCCTTCTGATCAAGAAGGTGTTGATGGGGAGGCCGTGACATGGCGGAGGGTGTTGTCCCTTCCCCATCCAAGAGAGAGGCCAAATACGGACAAGTATTAGGGAGCACGGGCATCTCCCATGGAAGCAATGAGGACGGATGACCTCTGTCTCCTAACACATGGTGTACACCAGAGGCAACTGTGGTCACCATGGGTAACCAGCCAACAGTTTGGTGAACATTGAAACTCATTAAAACTAGTTTCCAGCAGAGCTGGGTGTTGATGGTGGCTGGTTTTTGAACCTGATGGATAGCAAGCCTGGAGTACGGACTCACCCTTCATTTCACACAGAGGTCACCCACTGGTGAGGACCCTCGACTGAGAAGCAGATCACTGGTATCTAACACGGCACAAAAGCCAACCAAAGCTGGGTCAAACACAACTCTCCCATATGTGCTCTGCTCTTGAATAAGAAATGACCTCCCACTGCAATGGATGGAGGCCTTCATTGTGTGTCTTCCTTCCACCCAGACCACTTTCACCAGGCTGGTAGCAGCTCCTTCCCTCCCAGCCTGCTGCCTTTCCATCAGATTTGGCTAAAACCGGGCACAGGGCTGAGAAGGCGAGAGGGGTGGGCTGGAGAATAGGATAGAGCGGCATCACATCAGCGCTGCCTCCTTCGGAAACACAATGAAAATTCAACGGTTGCCTTTTCAGAGGCCAAAGGGACCCGCTTTGATCTTATACATCCCCTCTCCCTCGCCCACCCACCCACAAACATTTACCGGCGCCCCCCGCTTTTTCCTAAGACCTTACTTGCAAGTGCTGTTTAGCTGAAAGACTCCGTGCTCACAAGTGGGAGACGCCACGCGCCCGTGCGCAGGCACGTACCCGCCACCCAGCAGGGACAGGGTGGCCGTGGCAGGAGGGTGCTGGGGCCTTTGGGAGGGGAGAGGGGGGACAGGGGCCCACGCAAGGAGCCGGGTTTGCTCGCGGGCGGGGAGGTGGGACACAGCAGGGGCGGGGGAAAGGGCTGTGCCCCCGGGGTAGGTCCCTGCACTATAAAAATGACTTCGGCTGGATCCAGCGGTAGGGAAGAGAGGCAGCTTCCACCTCTGCTCCTGCTTCCAACAGCATCGGCTGGGCAGGAGGACACCGAGCAGAACCAGGTGCTGAGGATGAAGGTCCAGGCACTGACGGTCACTGCTCTCCTCCTGGTGCTGCTCTCTTCAGCTCCGGCACCATCTGAGGCAGTGGGGGGCCGTGCTGGCATCCAGGAGAGGCAGCCAGGACCTGGGAGCCATGGAGAAGACCCTCGGGCACCTGGAGATGGAGAGGACAACTTGCCTACGCAGGGCGTGGAGGGCAGCCACCCCCTGTCCGGTGCATGGGAGGTGATGGGAGAGGCCTCTCCCAGCTCCAGGTCCCCCAGCAAGGCCATGGCCATGCCCCCACTGGGCAGTGGCAAGCAGGACCCCCTTCGCAAGCTCCGGAGACTCCCACGGCAGCCCTCCCGCAGCAGGAGCCCAGGGCTGAGCCATCACCTGAAGGGCTACGGGAAGTTCAACGGGGACACGGTAAGCACAAACCGCCCGGGGCCAGCGAGGACGAGGCTTTGCAGGGAGGGTTTGCAGTGGGACCAGGAGCGAGGGGAGGCACCAGCTCCCCGCTCCTCACCCCGGGGTCAGGCAACTTGGTGAGCCCCTTCAGCTCACCCATCTGCAGGGCATGGAGGGGCCGCATGTAATGGTGTTACAGGTGCCTAACGAAGAGGATGGGGCCAAAGAAACGGGACCTTGTTATAACAGGGAGCCAGCAGCGGCTCCGGCAGGTCTGTGCAGCACAGAGACACCGAAACCAGGCAGGACAGCCCCAAAACACGCTGCCATGCTGCAACGCAGGGAGGGGAGAGCCACCTCCCGGCACAGCCCCGTGCCCTGAGCTCCTGGCAGTTTTTGCCACCCAAACTCTCGCAGTTTGCTTGGCTGCACGCCCGTGCCAGGCAGGCAAGGGGGTCGGGAGAGCAGGGCTGGAGCGGCACCTCCCCTCCAGGCAGAGGGTTCCTGTACCCACACTGTGACCCATGGGCTGCCCTCACGTTGGCGGTACCTGCCCGAGCAGCTCAGACAGCTCTCCAGCTTCAAAACTGTGTCCCCCGCACACACCTGAGCCCCCAGCATCCCCACGCAGAGCCTCGCTGCCCGCCAGTCCCCGTGGGGACATAAAAAGCAGATAGGACTGAGGGCAGCAGGAGCAGATGCTGAGCGCTCCGTGTCCCTGCAAACATCGGGTAGAAAAACGCCGCTTTTGGGCCATTCCTCATGAGCCGAACGTGAAAGTGCCAGTCACAAGACGGCCTCCCAGCGCTGTTCGGCTTGTGGGGCAGACAAGGGTGGTGGGCAGAGACAGCCCTACACCCTTCCTGGCACCTGGCGAGGCTCAGGGCATAGCCGACGGCCACGCACGCAGGTGGCAAGCGGGTCAGGAGGCGAGCGCAGGCCTGGGTCCGTGTCCCACAACGCCGTGCCCAGGAGGTGGGCTGGGGACACCCACCTGGTGCCACACAGGCGGCAGCCCTTCAGCTGCGGGGGGCAGCCACTTAGCGAGCTTTCTGCTCAAAGCAGGAACGGGCTGGCCCTGAAACCGCTTCCTCCGGCCCCGACTTCTCCAGCTGCTCGCATGACGCTGCTGCTCTGCAGCCTGCTGAGCGGCTTGTCCCGCTGCTGCGGGTTTTACTGCCTTATTGTACCATTTTAAGCGGAAACCAACCATCCAGCAGCAAATGCCCATCCCAGTATATCGTATCATCTTCTGCAACTTGGCTTTGCTTTCTAACGAGAACCTCTCTAGCCCGCCTGTCTTGGGGAGATGAAGAGGCTCTTTTGAGCTCATCTCACCCCCAAGGCATCGCATCGCTGTCAGCTCGAGTGTGCCAGAGCCAACAGCCCCCGGCAAGCGTGGTCCTGGGGCTGAGCAGTTCACGTCACCCCAGAACAACAAAACCGGCTGTGGGGCACACACCCCCCAAAAGGAAACCTTCTGACTTGACAAGAGGCTGCTCTCAGGCAGCCCAAGCCCGGGCAGAAAGAATCTCTTCGAGCTTGTGCGTGGCACAGGCTCCCGGGGGCCAGGGATCTCAGCAGCATGAGCAGAGAGCGATGACACGGCTGTGACTGGGAGGGGGTCCCAGGCCAGGGCTGGGCAAGGCTGTTTGCTGGCACCATGGCCACCTCTCTCCTTCCCTCTGTAGCACTCCTGCCATGGCATCCATTCCCGGCCCTGCCAGAAGCCCTCTGACTGCGGCGGCTGCCTGGGGCTCTACACCTGCAGACTGCCTGCTGCTACCTGCGACCTGAAAGCCGTCTCCAGGCAGAGAGGTAGGCTGCAACCCCCCTCCCCGCCAGGGACCCCCACACGCAGCCACCCTTCGGCTACACCCCTCCACATCCAAATCAGGCCCACCCTGTGCAGAGCACGGTCCCGTCTCCTAAACTCCACGCACAGGGCTCCCCATCTGTCCTGCCACCACTGGCCACCGTCAGTTGGTATTTTCCCAGCACCCTGAGCCCTCAGGAAGCCAAGGATGGGTACGGGGTTCGGGCTTTAGCAGGTGACTTGGGAGTCACCAAGCTCAGCTCTCCTGGGCATCACGGGCTCCCAGCCCCACAGAGCTGCTCACGTTGGCGTGTGTGAGCTGCTTGATTACCCAGGGACCACCACGGACCAGAGATCGCGATTTTTAACATTTAACCACACAGAGAGAGTGTCCCCACTCTCCAGTATCCCTTGGCCTATCCATACTGTCCCTGGAGTGGCCCCTTGCCTTTAGCACCCACATACACACGGTCACGGAGCAGAAACTCATCCAAGACTACGAAGCACCCAAACACCAGCTCTGGTGCGGGAAACCCTTGGCTGTGGGACGTACAGTAGGCAAGTATAATGCTCTGGGTATATATAGTAATACATATAGTGTGTGTGTACATTTGTGGTGTACAGGGCTCTGTTCACACCATCTTCTCTGGGCATCTGTTGTTGGCAGCCTCCTCGGGAGGACACACGGGCCCGTGGTCAGACCCAGCACAGCCCATCTTCCGGCTTCTCTTCACAGGTGGGTTCCTCCAAAGCCTCCAGAGCCCTGAGGGGCGCAGGGTCCTCCTCATCCCGGAGCAACACGGCTCGAGGTAAAGCTGGAGAGGCTGTCCAGCCTCCTCCAGCTGCAGCTGGAGACCAGCACGCTCTGTCCAAGTTTCATTTTAAATCCTTAATGACACAGCTGTAAATATTACTTTCACTGCACTTCTCATGCCGCTGTTTTTTGACACTCCCCTGGATTTTGTACGCTACGTCAGCTTGATTCCTGCTTTCCTGAGAGCTGCCAATGAAAGCACCGAGTAACCACAGAGCCAAGTGATGGCAGAGCCCACTTGGAGACCCCTAAATGAGACAAACGGGGCTATTTCACAACCCATTTTGATCCAAGCGAGAAGAATGTTGCAGTAAAAGCTGCCAGTATCTCGGCATGCTCACACGCGAGTTCACGCTGAGCTAAGGAGCCTGTCGGTGTCGGGTGCCCCAGGGAACCCGCCCAGCTCCTTACCACGGCTCCCACCGAGGAAGGCAAAGTCCCACGCTGTTGGAAACGTCACCTGAGAAGGGGAACGCAGAGCCCCCGGGCACAGGCTTGGCGCTGGGGGACCATGTAGGAGACTTGCTTCTGGAGGCCTAAGCTGAGCCACAAGAGCAGCTTCCTTTAGCACCCCACAAAGCTTTGTAGGCATCCTGGCCGCCTTTGCACTGTGTGGGTGCGTCCCGGCTTTGCAAAACCCCTTTTGCCTCCATTAAAAACGCCTTTTAAAAAGCGAACCAAAACACAGTGTTTGATTCACCTTGAATTCCACCGCAGTCTCCTTTGGCGGGCCACCACCAGCTCCTCTGATGGAGTAGGCTTTAAGTAGTGACAATTTTGCTCAGTATACCGGCCCCCTGGTCACCCCTGCGGAAGCCTGACCCTGGGGAGGGGGCAGATAAATGCCGCTGGCTTCTCTGATCCCCTTCTATCGCTGCTTCAACTGTCCCTGCAGAAGAGTTGGGGAGTGTAGAGATGCAGGTGCTGCCTACCTGCCCCTGCCTGGCATGGCACTACTGCTGTCCTGCATTTATGGTGCTCACCACGGAGGGGTTGAGGTGCAAAGGGACCCCTGGAGGTCATCTGGGCCAACCCCCTGCTCAAGCAGGGTTACCTAGAGCTTTGGACACTGCCCTCACAAGCGGTACAAGGGAAAAAGCTTTTGCACCAGTTGGAAAGAGCCCTCACCCTGCCCTCAAGCTCCTCAAACCTCCCCTGGCACCTCCCCACCAAAACAGGCAGAGGAGAAGCGAGCAGGAGGGGGGCAATGGCAGGTCCTACCTCCTCCCCATCCAGGAGCTCCAAAGGCAGCAGCAGGCACACTCCCCTTTCCCGCTTCCTACTGCACCCCCGGCAGCAACACCTGAGAGAGGAGAGGAGAGCCAGTCTCGCCTTCGAGACACAGGCTCCACTTCGGGCTCCCCCTGCAGCCAGCTGAGGGAACGAGGCCACCCGGGCTGCGAGGCTCATGGGGAAGCCAAGGGCTTGGCCAAGCCAAGGACTCAGCTCCTAGAGGTCCTCTCTGGCTTCCCCAACCTTCCCCGAAACACCAAGGGTCCACATGCCTTTTACACCACTCGCTTTTAATTACACTGCGTAAGGAAAGGCCTCTCCGTGTGCCAGGACCCCCTGGCACAGCCACCCAGGGAGCTGGCTGGCCCATCAAGTCCTCAGTAGGTTTAGTGGTTTCCCCTCACCCGCTCTCTCCCTTGCTTGGAAGCTCCTCCTGGTCAGTCCACATCGTCCCTGCAGCCCTCAGCGTCCTCACTTTGCAGGGACCTATTTCCATACATCTCTGTTCCTCCCCTCCTCCATGCCCGAGCTTTGCCTGCTCAGAGTCCCGTGGCAGTCCCGCTTCGGCCTCCTGCAGCACCAGGCGGAGAGGAGGCAGGGCAAGAGTCATCGGTTAATAATTGTTCTAACCCCAATATAAATAGAAAAAAAATACAACAAAACAAAGAATTGACTAGCTAAGAGATCCAATCCGCTGGGATGCCTGCAACGTGCTAGTGCAGAGTTCAGAGAGTGCTTGGTCCAGTGCATGGTACTGTAGATATCCAGAAACCTGTCCCGGCAGCCCCGCAGCCATCAAATCTTCCTGCGGCACCAGACGTCCGTGCGAGCACGTCCTGGCTGCGGTCAGCTCGCCCAAGGCTGTTGGTTCCTGGGAGCAGGCCGAATGGAAATGGATGATAATAGTCTGATTTATTTCTGTTAAATGGTAAAGCCATTCTCTCTTCTGTGGAACGGGGATGTGCTTTGCTCTTACTTTTTGTGGAGGAATTTCATTTTGCTACCTGGAGAGACACAGAAAGGAAAATGGACTCCCCACAGCGACAGGTAACACAAGTGTCACTCTCCCCACCACCACCAGCCAGGCAGGCCTATGCAGAGAATCACTCCCGCTGCCAGCCTTGGGTCCTTATCCACCTCCGCCTGCCCTGGAAAGCTCAAGTAGGTGCCTGCACAGCAGGTCATAGCTCTGCCCATCCCCTGTGAGCAGCACTGCAGACTGGGACCCTGCAAGCTCCCAGACACACGTTCCAGAAACCCAGCTGACCAGTGGTCCTGGAACATGCAGGTATTACTAAGCTCAGCTGGGCAGAGCGTGTGCAGGTAAGAGGCAGGGCACACTGGCCTCACTGACACTGCTGCTCTTAAATCGACAAGAAAGACAAGAGGGCCAGGGATGTGATCTGAACAAAAGATCAAACTCTCTTAGCCATGATGTCCAATGACTTATCAAGGACTTCTAACCTCAGACTGTAGCTCTCGTCTAGCCCCACTTACAGCAGAAAATGGATTCAGCCTTAGGATACTCCTGGGCGATTCCCACCGCTGATCCCTAAGGGCAAACCTGAAGGCCATGGAAGCTGTGTCACTCCCCACCAGGAACTGCCTCCACCACCCCTGAGTCACTGGTTGCTCCACTGCATCCTCAGACCCGCCTGTATCCTTTGGAAGGCACAGACATAGCTCATGGCCCACACTTTGGTTCCCCACCAGCCTCCAGACAAGTGGCAGACCAGGGGGCAGAGCCAACAGGGTGCCGGAGCAGGGATACACGGCCAGGCACTGATCACTCAAGACTCAGAGCGCTGCTCTGCAGGAAGCCACATGCAGTCACTAGTAGAGTCCTACCACCCTTCAGCAGCTTCTGTGCTGCCAAACCTGAAGGCAACAAGAAGCCCAAGCCTCCTGAGAAGCCAAGGGATTTGCTGGTTCCTTACCCAGGCCTTTCAGGAACCTATTGACTCCGCTCTGCTCCCCGCTGGGAAGTGTTTCCAGGTACTCCTGAGCCCGTACCTCAAACAGACCTGCAGAAAAAAACAAGTCAACAACAATCATCACACAAGATTTAACCTCTTTTATTCAGCCACCTACTCAAGTGCCCACTGCTCGCTGGTGCTTGGCGGGGAATGGCTAAGCCAGCACCAAGGAGCAGCAGGGATGAAAAAGTTCAGCTCCCAGTAGAGCCCTTGGGACTGTGGGATAACAGGAGTGAAAAAACAGGAGCAGCTCTGGGAAGAACATGCGCATTCATGTTTTCTATTAGCCAAAACAGCTATAACCAATCCATACACTGTGCCAGCAGTGTACCCCTTCTGTGACGGTCCTGATGGGAATTCAACATGGAACAAAGAGGCACACACATGGAGGATACTGTTTATGTCCCTTACTGCAGCGGTGAAGGGTGCCTGTAACCCCAACCTCAATGAGAAACTACCAGATCACACACAAAAAGCCCCTGTTCTCCACTATGTCCCAATACGCTCCTGTGAGGGGCGATGTGCCCCTTTGGGAAGATAAGGAAGCAGAGAAAAAATCCCCGAGTGACTCCCTGAAGGCCACCCAGGGGTGTCAGAACAAACCATCAGCCTGCACTAGCGCTTCCCTACCACCTTCCTCCTGGTGTCCCAGCACCACGGTGCTGGGGATGGGGTTGGTGAGCACCCGCCAGCTCTTGTGGGAGCAACAGTGGAGTTTCCACAACTGCAGAAGCCAGGCAGAGCCCCTCACCTCTGACCCCCTGCTTCCGCAGCTCCCGCTCCTGAATGAAGCCCCCGAACATCTGCGTCTCCATGAAGACCTCCAGGAAGCGTCGGAGGCTCTTGGACGAGACGGACTTGCGGAAAGCTTCACGCTGCAGGGTCCGCTCCTCTCGCTCGGTGGGGGTCAGGAAGAGGGAGTAGTGGCCCACAATCTCCACAAAGAAACGGACAAAGGCCTCTGACACCACCTCATTCAAAGGGCTGGTCTCTAAGGAGAAAAGAAAGAGGCAGCGGTGAGGACAGTGCTGTAAGAACGTGCTAGGGAAAGTCCTGGGCACAAACTCCCTGGCTTTTTTAAGACCTGACCTGAACAGAAAAAGATGCCCAAGACAGAGAGCATCCTGGGAAGTGCTTGCCATGGAAGAGGACTGGGCTACTACTCCCTTGAAAGCCATGCAGCTTTGTCTTGTCTCCCCTGCAACCAGGAGATGCCCCTGCTGCGCCCCAAAGAGCCGTCTCAGCCCAGTCACCTGTGAGCTACACAGCCACCTCAGCGACTGCAGCTCTGCAGGGGGCCTGTCCCCCAGAGGAGCCTGCGTCACTCACAGGGTCAACAGCAGAGAGGCCTGTGGGACACCCCCCTCCCCACTGAAAGGAGTTCCCTGGAGCCGTAAGGGAAAACAGACAGAGCCAGGAAGAGGCAAATACTGCTTCTCTTCACGCAAAGAGAATTGTCCCCAGTGCAACAGAATATTTAACACAGCTTCAACCAAAATCCTCACCTACCTCCAGTTTCTGTGGTGTTAAATTCAATACAAGCTTAGTTTTCCCCTAAGAAGCGACAGGAGAAAAAGAGGCAGGAAGAGACGTGGTTTTAAGCTGAAAGGCACTGTGCTTTACCCTGCTTGCCATTGACAGGGCCCTCCTCCTTGTCGCTTGCCAGCTCATTCCTCTGCTCCAAAATGTGCTCTAGGGCAGCCTGCAGCTTGCGGGGCAGGATGGAGTCCTCATCTTCCATCTGCAAAACAGAGCCACCTCCTCAGGGCCTGTGACCCGGACAGGGCCAGACCCTGCCCTTCTCCTCACCAGTTCCTATCCCGTCCCTAGCACAGCAGGGGGAGCACTAAAAATGAACTGTGAGGAAAGGAAGAGGGAGAACTTGTAATACACTTGGCACTTGCCCAGCACCTCCCAGTGCAGGACTATCAAGAAGCGCGAGAGGAAAAAGAAAGGGGGTGTCTTGTCCCAAATATTCTACTCTTCTGGAAGAATTTCAGGTGTCCGATTTGAGAGGCTACTGGGCAGGGCTCACCGGTGGCCCCACTGTCTGCCTGCAGGCACTCACACCACCACAAAGAGGACATATCTGAACAATGCTGGCGAGCAGCCAGGTGAGCACAAACCCCTGCTCAGCTCCGCTCAGGCACCGATTGCATTATGGAGGCATAACGGGTTCCAGAAGACTAAGGAACTGCTGCTGCATGTGTGCCCTGCCCGAGACAGCGTGACTTAGCTTAAACCTCCAAAAGAGAGGTGCAAAGTAAAGCATTTCCCTGCAGCTAAGGCAGCTGTCAAGCAAGAACTGCACCGAAGGAATGGCCTTCACCCACACGCTACACCCTGCAGCAGGAGGTGTGCTCATCCCCTCCCACCCATGGGACCTGACACATGTCAGAGACCGATGCAGCCAGCACTGCTCAGTGATCTGCCGAAGAGCTTGGGCGAAAAACTAGCTTTCCAGGCCAGAATGACGTTCGTTCATCTGCCCACTTGCCTTCAACATCCTGCTCCTCCTTTCCACAACAAAGGGAAGTAAAAATCAGCAGGCAATTTCATCTGCAGAGCAACTGCTGGGTTCCCATTTACCAGCTTCCTACTTGTGTCACATCTAGTGCAAGGAGCGAGGAATCACAAGCTCCTCAGACAAGAAGGGATTTGAAGAAATCAAGGCTCCCTTTCACGCTCCAGGCCAGGTATGTGATAGGAGCAGGACTGACAGACACAGGCTGGAAGAGCCCACACCGCTCCCCAGCAGACAGTGCTAAGCTGAGGCTTTCCAGCTCTGCCCTCAGCCTCACAGGATGCCATTTAAGGACCCGTTAAGGACCTGCAGTGCTCAAATAGCACCGTTTCCCCTCTTTAAAAAAAAGAGAGGGATAATGCACAATGGTTTGGTCCTCAATAGCTGTGGTTTGGGACTCTCATATTACATATGTACACAGCAACTCGTATAACAATGCCAATCACAAATCCTGCCACAGTTTGCGTGGGAGTAAGTGATCCAGCCACCCAGGTGGGTCATCAAACACAGATGGAGGTAAGGCATGGTGGAAGAAGGGGATAGAAGATGAAGGATACGAAATAGCTCTGCTCACCTGTCTCAAAAACCGGTTATTTACAAGGTCAACAACGAGGACCTAAGAACGACAGAGCAAGAATAAAAGGGGAAGTCATTATTTCCATCATTGGAGTTTATCTTAATCTACAACTGCTCTGGAGGAAATGCTTCAGCCCTGCCCCTGCTCCTCCTACCCACCACTGCAGCTGGAGCAGGCACCCAAGCGCGAGCCAAGAGCGGAGCCCTTGTTGCGGCTTTCTAACGATGTCGCCACAAACCGCAGAACAGCTTGGACAGCAGGAGGCCGTGCTCCAAGCCCGTCCCACCGCTCCTCACCACCCTATCAGGGTCAGAGCTCCGTCTTTTCTCCCCATGTGCTGCACTGCTGTCCCCTGGGTGGGCAGGGAGGGAGATGACTCCCCAACCATGTTCAGCCTTGCTGCGTCCACCCTTGTGCACCATGAATCTCACTCTTAACTATTTATCCCTTTCATTAAGCACCTGTGTTAATTAGAGGGCCAGCTATCCTGGCCAATTTGTAGCAATTATACTTCAAGCCTGGCAGGCTTTGCACTTAGCCCCTAGACAGCACTACACAGAAACCAACAGAAACATAAATAAAACCATCTCCTACCCGCTGCAGCCCCACGGTGGGAGATCCCAGCCCCCCGCCTTCCCAAGCTGCGGACAAGGCAGAGCGCAGACCTCTGTCTCCCCAGGGGATGTCCGCCTCTTTCCTCACCCCTACGCTTGCAGAAGCCAGAGGACGAGAGCTCGGCTCCCTCATGCCGCCAGCTGCCAAGGCAGACTCTCAAGAGCAGCCTTTCTGGGACAGAAGACAACTCAACCCACTGGAAGCAACCAAGAGCAAGGCTGTGGTGCGGGGGCATGGCTCACCTCCTCCACTGGGAGCTCCTTCAGGCGAGGCAGGGAGCTGGAGAGCAGGCCGATGAGGAACGGAGTGGGAGAGCACACGATGTCGATCATGGAAGGCGGCAGCACAGGGATGTAGGTGTGCTGCCATGTGAAGGGGTACAGGAGGGCCACTGTGGCATGGCAACACTTGGAGAGAGTGCTGGAAGATGAAACACAACCAAGGGCAATGGCTGGTCAGGCAGAAGATCAGTGGTGCTTCCTAGAAATCAGGGCTCTTTCAATTGTTCAGTTGATCCTTGTGATTACTAGGGGTTTTCTCAGATTTCTGACCCCATTTTTCAGTTTTAGGAGCAATAATTTGAGGTAGGAGCCCAGGTTATGAAAGGTGATCCTGGCCCGCACGCATGTGACAAGAGCTTGGTCCCACTGAATCCAGCATCTGTTCCTCTAGTGCCCTGATGGGAAACATCAGATGGGGTCTTCCTTGCTACCACCTTTCACTAGAGAAACGAGTTTATTCTTGCACAGCATGTCTCTGTGGCTGTTCCCATGGGAAAGCCACAGGTCTGAATGCACAGGGGCTACACTCTCCAGCACAGACAGCACACAGCTGTGGGGCACAGAAGCCAGGTCCACCACTACAGCAACTATCTGTTGGGCTCCGCTGTGGCCCACTTACCATTGGCCATACTCTTAGCCTCAGCTGGACGACCCGCTTGGACTCCCTGGCAAATCCCTGGGTGCGGCCTGCAGCCACAAAGTCACCAGGTGTTTCTGCACGTCATTCCAGCCATGGTCCACCTCTGCCCCTTGGCTTGCTACCTGTGCAGCATATACGCTTTGCTTTTGGGCAACCCTTAGCAGAAGTAATTGCATTCCAATGGTATGCTTTTATATTGGTCCCAATCACTCCAACAGCTCCTAGCAGCCATGCTGGAACATGGGGAAAGGAGGAAGGCAGCTATCTCCAGCCAAGGCTATCCAGGCACCCCACAGCCTGCGAAGCCTGCCAAGGTTACTCTGAACCACAGGACAGTGAAATCCCCGGAGGGGTGCACACGGCAGGCCTCTGCGGGATGCTGTCTGCAGCTCACAGGACCACAGACTTCCTTCTTCCCCCTTCAAAGGCCACCAGCGGCTCAGCTGGAAGCACCTCTACTGGCAACTTCCAAGAGGGTCTGTCCAGAAACCCCATCAGCTCTCTGGCAGGAGGCAGGCAGACATGGCAGAGCTTGCTGCAGGGCACCAGTTACTCATCCGTTCTGGGTCTGGACGCATTTGTCTGCATCAAGGGAGGGGGAAGGCTCGCCACTATAAACCCTGTACATCACGTCATTTTGTTTTACTAGCATACAGGACTCGAATGGCTGGAGGAGGGGAGGGAGGCTGGTGCGGCCAGGAAGAGTCACGTCGCCAAGGAAGGGCGCCCAGCTGGCTCCTGTTAAGTAAGCTCCACGAGGGAATTTACACCCAGCATCCCGGATCTGGAAGTTTATTGCTGACTTGAGAGGGAAGGGGGTTTCATGGGTGTGGACTTGAGCTCGCTCTGAAAAGTGAAGCCTGCTTTCCCTTCTCCCCCAGCTCCAGCTAAGTCTGGTGGATTTGAATCCCTGTGCTGTAACACTAACACACACTGAGCAGCGTGGCGGCTGGGCTACAGCTGGCTGGCTTCCATCAGAGAAGTTCAGTTTAGCAGAACAGAGTTATGGTTGCTGGGACATCAGTATGAAGAAATCAGGCAGTAAACATTGTTAAACACATGCTGCTTTTTGAAGATAAGTAAATCCCAGGGAAGAGGCTGCAATCTGCTTAATGTGAGAAATTTATCTACGACTGCAACAGGTAGGGGAACGGGCTTTAAGCCTTTAGCTGGGAAAACCCCCTCAGTTCCACATCCTTGTTTAGGAAGGTCTTAGAGTATCCCCCTCCCTTCTCTGCATTCATTCCCGCTGGCTGCCCCCCTGTCACTGCTTTCAAGCTGTGACTGCCCTAACCAATAAGCCCATGTCTTGCTGTGCCTACCACACATGCAAGGTAGAGAACGAATAGGAGAAAAACAAAATGAAAATAATGGGAAAACATAGAGCTAGTAAGAAACAGGAACATTTACAAAAAAACCCAAACCCACCCAGAAAAAATGTGGGTAGTAGATTATTTCTCTCATATCTTTCATACAAGCTAATTTTGAAAGGAACTGCAACAAAAGTGAATATGCCATCTTAGAAGTGCACTCCAAGTTAATGAGATCCTTTAAAAACTGCCCCCTTTGAGGCGGTATTACTTGTACCCTCAATACGTTTCAGGCCAGGTTAGTAGATGCAAAAGCAGGGACTTCTCTTCCTTTCCATTACCACAGAGCATATTTTCCACTCCTCAATTTCTGACTGATAATAGCCACAGTAATGAAAGCAGCAGCATCATGGTGAAAGCTGAAAGAACAACTCCTGTCATCACTTGTGCGCCGCACTGTGGCCTTGCTCTTAGACCACCACCTCTGGACTTCCTCTTCGTTGAAGAGAGGTTGAAGTGCTAGAAGTTTCACCTTTGTCACAAATCCTCGATCTTGAAGGCACATCCAACTTCCCTGCCCAAAGGTGGGAACTGCCTTTACAGACAGCATTTGAGAATCAAAGGAAAGGATCTCTATGATTTCAGGTAACTCCACAGAGGAACAGTGCGCAGCTGAAGTACATGGTTATTTACGGCATGGTGAGATATTACGGCATACTCTCTCCTGCTATATTTATGGTGGCTTGTTCTTCCCTCAACCCTGCTCTCAAGTCCCAGCGAGTACACATGGTACGTGAGAGATTAAGTGGGAGGAAAGATGGCTGAGATCCAGTTAGTGGAAGTCACAGAGCTGTGTAAGTCTGAAATTGTATGCACCACGCAGTGGGAAGTAAAGATAGCTTCCCCTTCCACCCTTCCATCTGTGAATGCCTCATCGCCTCCAGGATGAATCCCAGTGATCTCTGCTCTGAAACATTTCTCACTGTGGAAGACATTTTCAGGGAACAATACTGACAGGACTGAGGTCTGCGAACCTCCTTCGGAGGCAAAGCAGTTCAGAGACAGACACAGAGGAAGTAACATTGAGGTGTCTCTTCCATGTATGATTCAGTCAGACTTGCTCTGCAGATAGTCTCAGGGAGATGCAGCTTGCCAGGAGCCCAGCAAAACCTCGGTCCTTTGGAATGACTCAAGCCTAAGATCCCTCCTTCTCTCACATACAGCACTGCAATAAGCAGTGAGGGACTGCTGATTCACGCCACAGCTACTGAGCCTTGCAAAAGAATCCAGTATGGTAAAGTCCTTTTATGCCATCTGTGTGACCACATGCTCTTTAGCCAGCAGCAATGGAGGAGACTGCCTGAACTATATCACAGCCATAATACAGCAGGTACCCCTCTGTGTAGAAAGTGAACATGGCCACTGAACTTCTGGGCACTGCTCAAGCTGGATCACAGAATCACAGAATGGTTCAGGTTGGAAGGGACCTTAAAGATCATCTAGTTCCAACCCCCCTGCCATGGGCAGGGACACCTCCCACCAGACCAGGTTGCTCAGAGCCCCATCCAGCCTGGCCTTGAACACTTCCAGGGATGGGGCATCCACAGTCTCCCTGGGCAACCTGTTCCAGTGCCTCACCACCCTCAGAGTGAAGAATTTCTTCCTAATATCTAATCTCAATCTACCCTCTTTTACTTTGAAACCACTGCTCCTGGCCCTATTGTTACACTCCCGGATAAATAATCCCTCCCCATCTCTCCTGTGGGCCCTCCTCAGGTACCAGAAGGTCTCCTCGGAGCCTGCTCTTCTCCAGGCTGAACAACCCCAACTCTCTCAGCCTGTCGTCACAGGAGAGGGGCTCCAGCCCTCTGATCATTTTCGTGGCCCTTCTCTGGAACCATTCCAACAGGTCCATGTCCTTCCTGTGCTGAGGACTCCAAAACTGGACACAGTACTCCAGGCGCGGCCTCACCAGAGAGCAGTAGAAGGGTGGCCATCTTTTTCTGTGAGATATGTGCGTCCCTTAACACAACCTGAACGGTTTAATGCATTTGCAAAGCACTATTTATTTCAATGTCCATCACCCCTTCGAGGGCTCTTACACAGGCAGCCAATGGCTTTGGGCAGCTACAGCCAATGTCTCTACTGAAATACTGATATCCCAGGATGTATGTGCCACAGCCTTGATAATGACTGCTGCCATTGGAGTAATACTGCCACAGGCTGCTGTGTTTTGCTTGGAGATGCCACCAGGAGTGAAGAGATCTACCTAGTGTGTCACAGTGCATTCTACAGAGTGCCAGGCACTACCCTCCAGCCACAGAAGTTCAATGCCAATTGTTCAAATGGGACAAAGACACTGCTTTTTAAGGCTTTTGGTTTCAGCAGATAATCCTTACAACACTGTAGGCCTTTAAAGTACATTTTCAAGTTCCTAAGCGCATTTTCATGGGTTTGTTCAGCCTCCTGTAGGGATCATGGCTGAGCTGCATGTCTGATGTCGCTTGCACAGGAGCTTGCAAGAGTGACTGAATGAGATATTGCCAGTATAGAGGCTAAAAAGTATCAATATACACAAAGAACTGTATCAAATCTCTCCCTAAAGGGCTGATGTGGATATAGACTGACACACAGATATCTTCTGGCTGAGCACTCCCTTGGTCAGAACAATGACATTGCAGCAATTTGTGACATTTGTTTGCTTGAACAACAAGGCCTTCCCACCACATGGCATCCTATGCAAAAGCCTATCACACAGCACCCTATGCAGCTGCTGCTTTTTGGTAGTCACCTTGAGCAGATGTGGCCAAGACAGAATCTGCACACAACAGCTCTTCTTCCTTTCCTGGCAAAACTTGCTCCAAGACTAGCCTGACTTGCTCTAAAGACACTGTGACAATGTGCAACAGCTTCTAAACAAGGGTACTGGCTGCTCAGTTTGGCTGCTTTTCTCACGAACTTCAGAGTGACTACAGGTCTCCAGCTTTTCACTCCAAAGGCAAGCACCTATGCTAAAAAGACCCCCAAGCTGAATCTCTCTTTGGGTTTAAGATAGTTCATGATTTCTGAAAAACGCTATTGAATCAATCAGCCTTTTGGAGGTTAATGCCAGGAAGCCCACTGTTCCCTGAACTAACCAAACTGCTGAAAATATGCTGGCATTTGACAATTTTAGACTGTTTGATTATGCATTTTTTTCTTTTCTTTTTTATAAGCTCTGCTACAATAGGATTCATTTTACAAACACTTTTGGATTTCTGACACTGTGTCACATCTGGATTTACTTATGATGGATTGCAGATCTGGTTTACAACATTTAACAGGCGCAGGAGCTTCCAAACTTTGCCCCGTGACTTTGCGCAGCGTTGCTGCAAATCCCACCAGGATGATGCCAAGTTCCACCAGCTGCAGGGATCGTCACTGCCTGCCACTGACGTGGCAGGTTAGCACAGGTGAAGAAGCAAGCATTAAGATGCTCTGAAAAAACAATGCTATTATCTGACATTCAAACTTCATCCTTGGGTTTCTTCTTCTCCCTAACTACAACACAAAAACGAGAAATCTGGGAGGCTGGGAGACACAGTCCCAGATTTGTTTTTGTAGCACATGGAAAAGGCTTCTTTTTGATGATCAATTACCTTTTACTGGGGATGACCAGATTTAAAGCATCTGCTCTAATTTTTTCAGATCTGCCTTTGATAACAATGACCACTTTGTGTTGTTGACACAGCTGTGGTTTCTGGCAGGGATAGAGGCTTGAGTTGGTCACATCCACAACAGGCTTTTGAGGAGATCTGGAAAAACAGTGCTTTGATTTTAAGCCCATGTAAGTTTTCCTGAATTAAAAAGCCCTCTGAGTCTAACACGTCTTCCCCTCAGCTCTAGGTACCTTGTGAAATCAGGCCATTTTTACCTGGAAGATGCTTTCTAAATCATTGGTCTTCAGTGCCTCGAGCTGCATGCCAGGCAGCATCACTTGGAAACAAAAGCAGCTCTTGCGTTGCAGTGTCTAACCCGTGCCACAGCCTCCACTGCCCCAGGACTAAACTTAACAGTGCAGGAGCAAACAAAAGCTATAGAAGACTATACAGACCAACATAGTTTTAACAAAGTCGTTTTCCTGGGTTGCGAGGCAATGTATATGCCAGTTTCCATAGCAATAGAGGGGAAAAAAACCAACCACCCAAAAACTAATAAACCAAATTCTTTCCTTTTCCGCTGCCAAGCTTTGGATTGACAGGTCTTTAAAAAACACTCAATGTTCATTCTAAAGATGGAAAAGACAAAGTATTTCACTTGCTGTACACTTGTTAGATGCATTTTTTGTCTCAGCTTGAAAACATTTCACAGTCCACACAGTATTTGGCAAGAGACCTTGCAGTTTTCTTTTCCCACAGACTTATTTTATAGCAATTAAAAGATGTAAATAAATTACATACATCATTTTCTCTGTCACTCACACCCAGACACACCTTTACATACACGTACAGATAGTTATTGATAGTGCCCACATGAAGAACTGCAAAGATGAATGATAAATGTAATTTATTATGCATCTTCCACCATGTCACCTGCACTCTCCCCATTAATCCATCTCATCTGGATTATTTCTAGCATTCCTAACCTCTGAGCAGTTTCCAACAGCTGCTTTTATCTGTTTTTTTTTTCTTCTCTTAAGCTATTGCCAAAAAGTGGGGGTTTTTTTCTTTCCTCTGAAATTGGCATTTTCACTCCTAAAGTAAATACTACTTAATATTCATTGAGTTCAATGTGTTCCTGGTCCCAGGAAAAGTATCATTTGGACAAAAGATCCTGTTTCTATGATACCATCAGCTTTCAAAACATGAAATTTCCACCAACAAGTAAAAGAGACTGTTGACCTTATGAAAGGCTCGCCAATTCTGTGCACTCAAGTCACTGGACTGGATTAAAATACAATACTTTACTTATTTTTGAGGGTTATTTTCTTTGTTTTCTGTTTTTCAAGCCTTTACAGTCTTTGGGGTCACTTGCAGTTTTTTTTTCTGCACAATAATGAGCCTGAGAAACTTCACATTTTGTTACAGGAAAACAAAAAGACTCTCCCGAAATTGCTCAGAGCAAGGTCTTCTCAGAAACATCAAATATTAAATGCCTTGTAGAAAGCTGGCAAATCTACGGCAAATATTTGAATCTGAGCCCTGCGACCTAACAGACCCTGGATCTTTAAAATGTGACGATTCTTTTCTTCACAGAAGAAAGCTGTTTATGGTATATTTAGAGATTCTAGAAACTACAATTCTGTATCTCTCTCCCACTCTCTTTTACAGGCCTGGGCAGCTGGACTCATTCCTAAGGACCCTGGATATAATAACAAAAGATACAGCGGGAAAAAAAAACATCAAAACCCATCGATGTGCTTTGAATTAGAGATATTCTGTAACATGCACCAGAATACGTGGTGATGTGCTGTCATATAAAGATGCGATAGGAAAAGATCTGGTAAATAAAGGTTCATTCCAAAGTGATGCCTTAAAAAAGAAAAAAAAAAATTCCCTTCCATTTACTCTTAAGCCCCAGTCCTCTATGTAGAAATTAAAATGTCATCTTGTGTCCTTAACAGATTTTCTCAAGATGTAAAATTTGTCCTACAGTGGAGGAGAAAAACTTTTGAAAACAAAGCCTGTCATCATAAATTATCACATAAATCATAGGTGCTACACAGAAATACAGCATTTGGATGAATTCTCCCATTTTCAATGCAAATCTGAATGCTCTGCATGAAATGCGTGGCTTAGTTATCCAGAATACAAAATATCTATGCATATAAAGTATCGGTGATTATAAAGAGGCAAATCTTCCCCTCCCTGACCCAAGGCAGCTGCCAAAAATTGCAAGCAGGCTGTGCTGCCTGGATGCTACAAGCTTCCCTCTCTCCAGCTTTCCTATTCCTGTGATGACACTGCCCGAGCTCTGCCCACAGAGAGCCCCGGATCCCCGCAGGATGAATTTTTCCCGTAACTTTCCTGTAGAAGGGGCCTCTCCATCCTTTGCCCCAGCACTTAGTCCCAGAGGTGCAGCTTGCTGGCTGGAAGTTGTGAAAACAGACAGCTTAGGGGCATTGGACACTCCTGAAACCTGAGTGTGCTCCTAAGTGTCATTACTCATCCAGGCAGCTTTTCTTTCCCCAGCCTTGGCGGAACTCTCCTCCCTGAATCCTCAAGTGCTTCAAGGGCTGGAGAGAGGCCAGCCACCAGCTGCACAAGACCTTAAAGAAACCTGAGCCCATTTTCATAATTTCGGAGAACAAACACAAAAAATTTTAAGAAAAGCAAATCGAGCAGATTCAAAATAGAAGGGGGAAGTCCTCTGTCTCATTCCCCTTCACTGCATCCTTTACTTTTATCCCTCAGAAGAAAAAAAATCTTTAGAAACCAATATTAAGATACAAGCTGAAGATTTAAGAAGATGTGACATCAGGGAACAACCCAGAAGGGACGGTGATCTCTGCCCGAGGCTCGATCCCTGGAAACTCCAGCACAGCTCAGTGGGGAACACTGCAGCATCATGGAGCAAAAGGAGGGGGTTCCATTTATTTAGCACCAGGCCTCTGCTCTAAAGCCATCTGGAGGAAAGGAAATTTGGTTCTCCTTGGGGATGAGATGTAACATGCTTTTTGCAAGCTGCAAAGCTGCAGCCTGAGCTCCGCACTTCTGGGAAGTACAGCCCTACTCACATCAGGTAAGAAGTTGGAAAAGAACCGAGAAGAAAAAAAGAACAAGGCAGAGAGATCAGTAACTGCAGTCGTCTCAAGCCTTCCTTACTTGGCAGCATTTTGTTTAAAGAAATGCAAGAGGATTACCTGAGCTTGTCTGCGATAAAGATCACCCTCCTTTCCAGAAGCAGGGAGGCGAACACTCTGCTCAGGTGCCGCACGCTGAGGGATGTGAACAAGGACTCGAAATCAACATGCTCAAGCCTGGAGTCAAGAGGCCGCCGCAGCTCGATGACCTGGTGGAGGGAAAAAGACCACAGGTCAGCTCTCACTGTGGCAAGCACAGACAGCTAACAAGCATTACCAATTGTCCTGGTGAACACTGCACAGTGTTAAGCCCTCAGTCTTTCCTTGTGTTACCTCCCACAAATCCTTCTTCCAGATGAAGCCGAAGATGAGCCAGAGTCCACTCCAATGGGCACAGCATGAGACCAACCACAAGTTCTCCCCACTGGACTGAGGACAGGGAGCTCTTCATAAGGAGGAAAACTAGTTTCTGTCCAGCTAGGAGTGGTTTCCAGGCTTTCTGGCATTCAAGCAGCAGAATGGCATAGAGCCTTTCAAATTTGCACTCTTATTTTTACAGTTACAATTTATTTATTTTTTTTTACTGCAAGAATCTGGATGCCTAACTTGCTGACTATAAATTTTTTATATCAGCTACGGAAAGAGCAGCCTGTGGGCATTTTTCTTTGTCCCTGTCTACTTAAGTAATTCCCATCACAGCCCCTTAGCACTTCATACTCCTTATCTTAGACAAATGCTTATCTAAATTGTTCTTGAAAGCCTCCGACACCACACATTTCATAAATCCCACAAGAAAATTACTCTAGTTCTGAACTACCCTTACCAACACCAAGCCTACAGCTGAAACACGTCAGTGGCAAATTACTTCAACTACTTGTCTTACTCTCAGTACACACTCAGAAGAACTGGTCACCTTTCTCTCTGTAGGAAATTTCTTGCATATTGGAAGGTCATTATCACATGTCCTCCTTTGTCCTTTGTTTTCGATATTAAGAAAACAATTTTCTCAAGCTTTGCCTGTATTTTCTAAACCACTTAGTAATTGGAACTACTGTTCTGGGGCTTTCGCCTAGTGTTTGCATTTTTTGGAAAATGATAGTCTGAATAAATTTCCACCAATGCTGGAAAGCAGAAAAATTGCGTTTTATTTATTATTCATCCCTTCACTTTCTTCCACAATTCAGGAGTTTGTCTAAATAATACCATAATGTTACTTCTACTCAGTTTATGGCCCACTATACCACCAGCTCCTTTTTTGCATCACTGTTGCTCACTCCGTTACTTCCACGTTGTATTAGACAACTCATTTCTTTTTCCCAACATTTTGCTCTTGTCCACATTGCATTTCAGACCAAACCTTCAATTTAGCAAGGTCATTTTGAATTTCAATCCCTTACTCTCCAAAGTGCCCGCAACCCATCCCAATTTTGTCACCTACCCATTGTGTGATTGTGGGGTTTATGTCATCAACCAGATAATTAATGACCATTAAGGATCCTAGAAACAAAACAGCCAAAACATTCCCACAGCCTGACAGCACACCATTGGGAATCTGCTCCTCGAGTGCAGGTTTTTAACCAGTGATGCATGTGCTCTGCAGTAATTTCATTTAGTTCGGACTGTTTCCAGTTTGGTTGAGGGGAACGCCATCGTGGAGTGCTATGCTTAAAGCCCTCAAACACAACCTCTATCAATCTACCCACTTTCCTCTCTCTCATGTTCAAGGCATACCATGCCCAACAGGAAGTACAGCCAAGACTACGTTTAATTTGGCTCTCTCCACCCTCCCACAGTCCTTCAATGCTACGCCCAAAAGCTCTTAAAACCCTCCCACTGTCCTCACACCACGCTGTGGGAGACGCAACACACACCCTCACCTCCATGCTGTGAAAATGCCATTCTGAACGGCTGCAACATTGTCCTTGTGTGGTTTCAGGTATTTTTTGACCAGAACCCTGTGCTCTGTCCCACACAAACAGTGGTTCTGTATTAAGGATGATGGAGCACATGCTATGAACCCTGTCTTCAAGAAGTTAAGTGTGGGAGGCCTTGAGCAGATTCAAGATCACGTGCCAGGCAGTAAGGGGTCCACCAGTCTGTGTCACTTGGCCTCAAGGCCAATGCCCGTTTCATTTTGCCTTATTAGCATGCTGTGTCCTTACATTCACTTTTACCTTTTGATTCTGAGGTCACAGAGTCACTGAAGTCTCCATGCCATCCCCTCTGGTCCCCTATTTTACTCCCTAGCTTCCCCACACAGTTGCCAGACAATCTGTCCTTGAAGATCATAGAATCATAGAATGGTTAGAGTTGGAAGGGACCATAAGCATCATGGAGTTCCGAACTCCCTGCCATGGGCAGGGACACCTCCCACTAGACCAGATTGCTCAAAGCCCCATCCAGCCTGGCCTTGAATATTTCCAGGGATGGGGCTCCCACAGCTTCCCAGGGCAACCTGTTCCAGTGCTTCACCACCTTCAGAGTAAAGAATTTCTTCCTGATATCCAACCTAAATCTCCCCTCTCTCAGTTTAAAACCGCTACCCCTCATCCTATCACTACACTCCCTGATAAAGAGTCCCTCCCCATCTCTCCTGTAGGCCTACTTTAAACACCAGAAGGCCGCTGTAAGGTCTCCTCAGAGCCTTCTCTTCTCCAGGCTGAACAACCCCAACTCTCTCAGCCTGTCGTCACAGGAGAGGTGCTCCAGACCTTTGGTCATCTTCGTGGCCCTCCTCTGGACTTGGTCCAACAAGTCCAGATCCTTCTTATGCTGAGGGCCCCTGAGCCGGACACAGTACTCCAGGTGGGGTCTCATGAGAGTGGAGTAGAGGGGGAGAATGACCTCACTCGACCTGCTGGCCACACTTCTTTAGATGCAGCCCAGGATATGGTTGGCTTCCTGGGCTACAGGCAGCACATCGCCAGCTCAAGTTGAGTTTCTCATCAATCAAGACCCCCAAGGCCTCCTCCTCAGGGCTGCTCTCAATCCATTCTTCACCCAGCCTGTATTTGTGCTTGGGATTGCCCAAGGTCCCCAATTCTATGTCACAGTTCCAACTTCCAGCCGCTAGTCCTGCACCATTTGCTGCCCTAAGTCTCCCTTCTCTCTAGGATGGTGTCTTTACCTCTGTTCCTGAGCCTGGCAAGAAGTTCTTGACTGTAATAGTCCGGCCCAAAGCTGGGAAAGGTGCCTCCATGACGCTCCTCATGAGAGGCTGCACCAAGGCGGGAGAAATGCCCCGTCTCTTCTCAACCTCATCCAAGATCTGAAAAAAAAAAAAGTATGAAGACACAAAAACATGTAAATCAGGAGGAGGGAGGTAACACCAGGAATAAAGTGCACAAGCATCTATATTCTCTCCTTAATCCAGCACTGACATGGAGCTTTGAATCATAAGGAAGAAGGAAAAGGTGCAATTAAAGACCTTTCACTTCCTTCAGCAAGAGAAACCCAGCTACAGTGAGGTCAACAGAAAGCTTACAATTTGCAAACTCCCCATCCTCCTCAGAGTCAGGACCGCACCTTTTAATCTCTCAGTGCTTGTGTTCTGGTAGTTCTGCTGAAGGAATAAGGCAACAGCTAACAATCCATTTTTACTTTTAACTGTGTTTTTGCTAGGTTCTGGAATTAGCATGTGGCTGCATTGCCAGCACATTTCAGGCCCTTTCTTCATCCATCAGCTTCCCTGATCCCCATTCTTCTGGTGCTGACTTCCCTTTCAGGTCCCTCTGGGCCTACAACACAAATTCCCTCTCCCTCCAACCTCACCTTAGAGAAGAGATTGAAGCATCCAAGGCGACTCACAATGCAGTAAACTTCTGGGAGACGCTTCCCTTTCCCACTGGGCTTTCAATACAAATGCAAACACACACACATGAAAAACAGCAAGAAAATGTCAGTTATAACTACCGCAGAGAGAGTGACTGGTCTCTTAGTTCTGCAGCTTATTGATTGGCTCAGAAACTGGCAGACGTTTTACACCATGCTGCTGATGACAATACCTTAAGTCTGGCTCAAACCCTGGTACACTAGAAACAGCGAGGAGAAATGGGCACATCCACAGTATGATCCCAACCTTCCTAAGTGAAGTGACTAAGGCAGGGCAGACTGCTCTACAGAGACAACTCTAAGCCCACAGGACCAGTACAGCTTTAGACAACTGTTTAGTAGATACCTAAACCCAAGGGAGACAAACCCTGCCTTCAGCTTAGTGATGAAACAACAGTCCATAGTCATAACGTTAAGCGCTGATGTAAGGAAAAGGTAAAAGAGCTATGCCTGGAGTGGAGGATGGTGCTCAGACAGGGACTTTGGCACAGAGCAGAGCTGAAGAGAGCAAAGCTGCAGCTCTTTCTTTCCACACTGAAAGAGAAGAGCAGCAGCTTTCCACTTTCCAGAATGGGTGCCAGTAACACCAACCCCACAGAAGGCTGCATCCCTATGAAAAGAAAAAACCAGAGATAATTACCAGCAGCCTTCTACAGTATCCAAATCGCCTGCTTCCATCTTCGCCCGTCAGGACAAACGAGAATGTCTCACTGCAGAGAGAGAAACCAGAATGACAAGTTACCCATCACACACACTAAAAGTCTCTGACGTACAAACCAAATAAACCCACAATATTTTTGCATTTCCAATAGAGCCCTCTCAGGGCTCTGCCCAATTTTCTACCATAACAGCTTTCATATTTAATTAGCTGGATACATAAATCTGTTTCTCATGAATCAGGATACAAAGTACAGTACTTACCTGGCAAACTGATGGATGGGGGCCCAGTCCTTTGCATCAGGGAAGCAAAACTGGGGAATAGCTTTCAACTGATCTTCTGCCTCGCGCATGAATTTGAACGAGCGCTCGAGCTAACAGAACAGAGAGAAGGAATGTTTCCAATTAGTCATGTGGGGATGGAATGACTTCAAATATTTTTCCTGTGACAAATGAAGAGGTGATGACAGAGGCTAAGCTTCTGCCTGGAAGATATTAAAATTTCTGTGATTCTGGCTCACCTAGTCTTTAGATATCTTAAAGTAACTCTGTGCCCCCAATTCCACCAAGCCCAGCATCTGCAGCACCTGCCCCTGCTGTATTGTGCCTCCAAATGGGGACACATCTTCCAGCAAGGGGCAAGAGAACTGACGTCTGAGGGGAGCTCTGGTTACATCCCATTTACAAACACACTGTCACACTGGCTCTGTGTTTCTCCCATTCCTCCTTCCCCATTTTGAGCTAGACTACTGGTGAAAGCTGTGCCTTCCCTTTAAGAACATGTGTCTTCTCCCAAGTGTCAGTTTTCTTTAAAGAGAAAAAGGGGGAGAAAGGGAATAGCTATGTAAAAGTCATAGCCAAGGGAAGTAAAAGATCTAAATCAGCTGCTCTTTCAACAGTGAGGAATACCATGACTGCAGCTCCTCTATCTTCAGCCTCACTGAACACTGGCACAGCAGAGGGGTTACTCATATAACGTGCAATCAACAGAGAAGCTGTGCAAGCACACCATGCAATCTGAGACAAGTCAGTCAGACCTTCCCGACAGGCACCACACCTTCAATGGGAACTGCTGGGTAACCTCAGGGACGTAGGCAGCCCCAGCCTGCTTCTTGTGCAGTGACACCACGACGAAGTACTCAAACAGCTGCCTCTCTTGGTATTCAATCAAGTCCCGTTCCAAGGTTTGGTACCGTGGTGTTTGCTTCAAGCGAGATTTCACATGTACCAGGCGCTGGCTGTGAGCTACAAAGAAAAAGATTAGAGACTGGGATTTTGTTTAGCTCTTTGTACAGAACAGCACTAGTGCTTTGCAGAGACTTACAGATAAACTTGAAACAATCTCACTGCATTTGCTTAGTCAGTGACTAAGAGGTGGGAACCATTTGGATGCTGCACTTTAAATATCGACAGAGACAGGACGTAATTTTGCGAGTGCCATCACCCTGAAGAGCTTTGGCAGTAGAGGGATTTAATGGATAGCTTTTACAGCTGAAGACAACCCAAACTGAGATCCATATGGGACATGGTGTAACAGATAGTGTCTGGGCATTCATCCTAGCATTCATTTATGCATCTTTCAAAGCCAGGACAATTGGCTGATTGATCACCTTTGTTCAGGGGAGGCTGTGGGTAGCAATCCCTATGGCTTTACAAGACCAGCACCTGGGTCAGGCTACAGTTCCACTGGCTGAATAATACTGGGGACTCTCAGCTTCAGTAATGCAGGCTGGGCTGTAGGCCAGCAACAAAAAAGTGTGAAAAGAGGTGCAAATGAAAAAGGCTGGCTCATGCCAGTCCTTCCTGTGCCTAAAACTAATCTCTCAGGACCATGTTTCTACAAGTTCACCCAAGATAATGGGAAAACAAGAAAAACTGCCAAGCAAGCTGTAACTGCAACACACGAGCTGTGGGACAATAAACATTCCAGCATGGAAGTAATGAAAAGCTGCCTGCTGAGAAGAGACCAGATGAGATTCCCTAAGACCACCCCCCTGCTTTGTTTTACAGTCGCATCCCAAATTAAATTTCCATGATGTCTCCCCTACCCCTACTACAAAAGAAAGAAAGAATTAACTACAAGCAGACACCATAGCACATTCTCACAACTGTGCTTTTTACGAATGCGGGTGGCAATGCAATGTTTTAAACAGAAACAACAACCACAGGGATACTGCGGGAACTCCAAATACATAAGATGTCTGCTTGGGAGACAAGGCTTCCTGAGCGATGGTATATATTTTCGGACAGACTCTTGACCTTTTGTCTGGTAAAGCTGTGCCACTCGTGGACTATTCCGGACAATATAATTGAAAGCAATCTTGAAGTGCCTCTTAAATCAGAGAGTGTAACAATCCCTGGACGGTTAAAGCCCTGGAAAGATGGCTTAGACTCCTTTCTCTCATCACCTATTATGCTATTTGCTCTAAGGCTGTAAATGTTCAAAAGTTTTCAGAAGTGGTTTCTGTTTTACCAGGGACTTCAAAAGGAGCAGTGTCACAGCAATGCTTAGTGCTTCTGAAAAACTCGCTCAAGCTCTGCATTGTTTATATTCTGTGCAACCTACTAAAGATATTAGGGTTGTACTGCTGCCATCATGGCAGGCTTTGTCTTTGAACATTTTTCCTTCCCAAGGGTCAGCACTTACGGCTCTGACATGCAGTCTGTTCATTACTGTCTGATGATTTACTGTGTCTCACATGTTGTACAGTGACTTGCTAAGCAGAGGTACCTGGCTGGTGTGTTTGGTCTGTTAAGTAAAACATAAAATTTGAAAGTCTCAGATATGAGAGACCTGCTAAATCATCTCACTTGCCTATTTTCCTATTTAAAAACAGGTGAAAGCTGACAGTTCAACAAGGCATAAAGCAAAATACAGCTGTAGCTAGAGCAAACAGCAAGTGCCAGAGCTCTTCTTCACAATTATGTAGACTTGCACGTCGCGCAGATCCAGGTATGGATTTGGATATTGTTCAGAGTCCAGTGCTGCTGGATTTGAGGTGACTTCACCCGATCTCTATCATCCCCTCTATAGGTTGTTCCTAGCTGCAGTTATACAGGTGTTACAGAGAAACCTAAAGTGATGCACATGATTCACTGTGGCAACCAGTAACAGACAAGAGTTTGAGTCTTCCTGGACACACCTACACTGTCTTTCTCAGCTACATCTGAACATGGACTATATTTCACAACATCGTGTTTCAAGACAGATGTGAATGTAATTTCTGCGCAGTCTGGGCACAAATGCTCTCTCCCTGTCTCCAGGCTAGCCTGAGAACCATCAAAAGGTAGGCGATGGTAGCAATTTTCAGCTTGATTTTGCTAACACAGCAGTACAGACAAAAGATTTCCCAATTTGCAGAGGAGAGCAAGAGCACACAGTAGTTCTTGCACGGGAAGCTGTGCTCACAAGAGAGAACTCAGTCTGAGGTTTCTGTTCTAAAAACCTGAAAGAGGGTAAGGATGAACACTCCTAAGCACAACACACTGTGGCTGACAGAGCAGGAACTGCTGCTTATGCCTGTCTGTTCAGTTTGGGAGCTGACCTGCTACCCAGAGCAGGTGTGCATGTGAGTCAGGAAACTTTGGAATCTGAGGGAGTCTCCCTCTTGCATTCTAAGACTGCCAAGACTTTGAATTTGCCACATCAATTCACAAAAGATTGTAATCCCACCAGCACATTAAAGGCGTAATTACCAGTACAAGAAAGTCTCAGAAGAGTATTACGCAGACTAGTATACCATATAGCTCTACCAGAGTGAAGCAAAGAATGCAGTACTTTATCCTGACTCAGCCAATGTAGAAGAGTTTAACTAGCAATAAATCATGTAGTGCAATTCTGTTTTCCTGCCTGGTGGTTCTCCCTTAGTAAATGAGTAGTGGGGCTTCTGAACACCCGGCAATACCGCTTCTGTCAGCCTGGTCGCACATTTTTGACTGTGTGCTTTGAAAAACCTCACTGTATTTCCACAGTGCCCAAGCAATCTCCTAGGAAAGAGCTTTGATGGGAATCGGAACAGATGTTTGTTTTGAACTCCTATAGTCCTCTGCCCATGGATTTTCTTCTGCAGTATTGAAATCTTTGTTTTCTCACTGTGTTCTGAGTGGAAACAACTCCTTCTCCAAAAGCAGAACACAGAGGAAAGATCTTGACCCAGGATCTCAGAGCAGAGTTTATCTGGAATTATTTGCTCTCTTCACACATTTGCCTTACCTTTCAGCTTCTCTTCAGTATCACTATCTGATTCACTGTTTTCATCTGTAACTAGGAAAAAAGAAAGGGAAAGATGAATTAAGTCAAGCCTATTTATAACTGTGAATTTTTTATCACTGGCACAAGAAAGCCAGGCCTGGCAACTTCAGGGGGAACACAGATCCTAAGGGCCTTGTTCTTTTCAAGGGTGCACATACCCACAGACATTTAGCTTACCAACCTTGGTATCTTCCCATTCATTCAGGGAATAATAAAAAAAAACCCTCACAAAATCAGCCTGGCACAACCAAAAGAGCTGCATAAAGAATAAAACGCCAGAGCAGTATTGTAACCAAGTTTGTATAAGCACAGCACCAAGACAAAATACTGATTAATATGCAGCAGTTTGCAGGGCAAGGGATAAAAACAAGTAAACAAACAAAAAACCCCCAGTTGCTGGACTGAATCAGACTGAGGGTCTATATGGTCCAATAGCCTGTTTCTGTCAATGAAGATTCTTCAGAGAAGGGTATTAAAAAATGACGTAGAAACTAGCCTGGGATGCTTTCCCTGAAAGTTCATATATACACACTCACCCATCACTGAAAATTAGGTGTTTTGGAAAAAAATACTATGTTGGAAAGATGTAATTTTAAGTTTTACAGAGATGAGATGTTCTGCAGTACTTGAACACTTCTGGCAAGTTGTTAATTGACAGTGGGAGGCTGAAAGTCTCAATCTTGCTATGATGGAGTGGGCCTACAGTCAAGTCTAGAAACCCCGATTCCCAGCTGAGGCTATTTGTTTGTTGGGATGCTGAAGGAACCAGGACTGTTTCAAAATCTATGATCTTCCATTGGACAGTTTATTAAAGTGACACATTCCCGCAAAATATTTTGATCTCAACAAATCATTCTCTTTGGACAGAACATTCCTCTCCAAAGCTTCCAGCCTGTTCCAGAAATAAACATCAAAAAGGGGGGACATTTTTGGTGCGACCTATAAGGTTATCATGTAAAGCCATGGAATGAGAACGAAGCAAGAAAAACAAAAAAAGTTCCGTTTTAATGGAAGTCTTTTGGGCAGAGGAACAGCCTTTATCTTCCCAAAAGAAGGGTGGAAGCCCCAACTCAATCTCACTCTGGATGGGAAGAAGGTCTAGAAAATGTCATATAAACGAGTAAGCCAGCCTAAACTCTGAGACAAGTCCTCAAAAAGTCTTAGATGTATGATTCAGAGTTCCTTTACCTTTCCCTGAATTGCTCTCTGTAGACTGCGATAGTCTCTTGACACGTTTCTTTCCCCTTCGTGCCTCATAAATGGCATTGATTTTCAACACAAGCTGCTCAGCAAACACACAAACAAACAAACAAGGTTATTTTCCTCCCCAGGCAAGTAAGAAAGTTAAAATTTCACACAAAGTGCTCTATTTCCCAACCCTGGCCGTATTCAAACTCATCACTCAATGGCCCAGAACTGACAATAACCAGCATCTAACATAGACCTTGCACAGCAATCTGCATCTGTGCTGCTAACAGCCGTGCTCACTCTGGTACAGAAGCAGTACAGTCATGCCGGCACAGCAGGAGCCCAAGGTAACAAGAGCTGATGAAAGGCCAGGCCTTAATGCATTTCACACTGTATGGCCATACGAGCTTGACGGCGCCCACCTGGGTTTCTCGATACCATGGTCCATGCTCCAGGGAGCACCAGAAGGTGCTTGGGAAACTGCCCTGGTCTGCAGGTTTGAAAGCAGAAAACTAGCTGGAGGACGACAGCAAACTTTAATGTCTTTCTGCCTTTAACATCTGTTGTGGGATGTGCTGGAAAAGCCTTCATACCAAGCATGGGGGAAACACATCATACAAGGAATTATGAGACTGAGATGGGTAGAAGCCAATGATACTGAAGTACTTTATCCTGGTGGTTTGCTTTGCAAATTCTTTAATCCCTGGCCTCCCAGCTGACCAGGAGAGAGAACATACCAGTGTTGGGCTTAACTGGGTTTAGTGGCTCCTTCAGTGTCTCTGGTCTCCCTGCCCATCCCTGAAGGGGAGCGGAGTTGTCTCCCCAAGCCTCCTTGAGTAGAGCTGCCTCCTTGTCAGGGTCCCAGGCAGGAACAGCAGGACATGGCCACAGCATCCAGATTTATTTCAGAAAGTCTGGGGTCACTGCATACATGTCCAGAGAGCTCAAGGTAAGGCAGGCCCACCACACATTTGGTCAGGGAACTCTGAATCCAAATATTTGAGTGAGAGGCAGGATGCCCTGATGTGGAAGCGCAGCCTCCATCCACCTTCCCAGCTCAAGTCTCAGGTTGATCTTGCCACTGACACAGTAAATCTCAGTTCTGAGCTTGGTCTACAAGACTGCTCAGTGGCACTGCCTGGTAAACGTATATTTGTAATCTTCTCTTCAGCTGACATAAAAGTATGTGTGAACACACTGATAGAGCTCAAGCACATGCACAGATGTGTAGGCATACTGGGAAAGAAAACCCTAGACGATTGTAGTCTTTGGCTCATTCCTGAAGAGCTGAGGTATACAGAGAAGGCATTCAAAAATCACATGTGCAAACATGAACACAGATCTGACAACCATGAAAAAAAGAAGATACACAAACACATCCCTTTTTCCCCAGATGAAAACTGTGGGATCAGAAAAAGTCACCACAGACACTCCCTGGTAGCCGCTGCTTGTTCTGCAAAGACTGGGATAAGCAACTGTGTTTTTATAACTGTGTTTTTGAAACATTCAATAGATAGACTGCTGCCAAACCCCATTTGGCTTGAATGCACTTCCTGCTAGATCTGAAAGAAAATAAAATTGAAACGGAGTCATGCACTATCCAAATACGAAGTAGGAAACGTTGCTCCACAAAATGCTCATGACTACAGACAACTCCTTTTGTCACTCATATGTCAGTATTTTTATTGTTCACCTACAATCACATCCTACCTTGAATTAGAAACAGTCAATGCATGAATCTGACCTAGCAAAGAACAAGAGATTTCTAGGAGGGAACACCAACACAACACACAGCCAATTTCTGACCGTCCTATCCATCAAGCAAAGAAGGAAATATCATGGCGTATGTTTTTGGCAAAAACATTACTTACCTTTTTCCCATCTGAAAAAACAACTTTAATCCAAAAATTAAAAATTTTTTTTCCTTATTATTTCCTCTCTCCTGAAAATCATGATACCTCAGATGGAAAAATAACTTCTTCAAAACTTGTAGAGATGTTTGTGAGCCTTCTCCTTCAGGCAGAAAAAGGGTTAAACACAAGTCAAGTAAATTGCCAGGACAACAGCTATTATTGCAGGGATACTACATGAGAAACTAAAGAAAACATTGTCTCATGCTCAGGTTCCTGCCTGGAAGAAGACAAGTGAAAGAGAGAAAGGCTTAGATTTACCTTGGGAATCTTCCTTCTCCTCTTGCCATTCTGCGGGTCTCCCAAGGAGAAGAAGGTGTCATCTGGACTGCTGGGGGTTGACGGGGGGCTGATTTTGGATGGTGACCCAGTGCCATCACGGCTCAGTTTCCGTATGTCTGGCAGTTTAAAACTCCGCCGCTCTGAGTTTTGTCGGAAAAAAATGGGCTTGGAAAGCAACTGGAAATGGAGGAGAAGGAATGAATGAACACAGCACCTCACATACCTTTGCTTCATTGCTAACACTGTCGTGGCAGTAAATCCAATAGGGTGGCCACAGCATTCAGCTGGCAAAACAGCCAAAATAATGAAAATGGTCACAGATTCCAGCACACACAAGGAACTCACACAGCTGCTGGGCTAGACTAGCACTATCTTGACTAGTAATTTAAACATCCCATATTCATTCCAGACCACAATGCAAGCTCAGGGTTTAGCCAAGAAGCCTTGCTCTGGTGTGAAAAAAAAGTCTCCCAGGACTTGTGCAACCCAGAGGCTAGGACTGTAAACAGGACAAGACTAACCAACCAGCCAACCACAAGCATTTGGGATAAGGAGCAGCTAGCCAGGAGGAACAGAGAAGCAGGGAGACCAGACAAAAAGCACTGTCAGTATGGCTGTCTTTGACTGTATGCAGAATTAAATATTACAGAGGAGGGTACAAGAAATGCCATGATAGACAATTATGGAGACTGGTTTCCTCCTAAGGTCATTAGCAAGTCAGTGGGAGAACAACAGTACCAGTGTAAAGTTCTTAAAGTCCCTGACCAAAAACAGCATCAGAGAAGCAGAAAGTTCAGCTCCAGATAAAGAAAGGCAAACCACTTCTGACAAGAAAGATGCTCAATAAGAACTCTTTTTGTCTTCTCCTACAGAATTTCCCAGCAGTTAGGATAAGGTTAAGTTACACCTTTTGTGGGCACTATATCTGCACTCACAGAGAATGTACCTACATGGCACTAAGTGGCATGGGGAAGAGGTATCCAAGGTAATTCTGAACAAGTCACTGCAGAACCATAGCTGAGGCAGCATAATGGTCTGCCTCCATCAACAGACACACTCAGCAGAGTTATTAGCCAGACCAATTAATTCATTCAGGTTAGCTCAGGTGTCTGTGGATGGTTTGGCAGAAGATGCTCAACTTACAAAAATGCTTACTACCCACAGAGAAGTCACATGTTAAAAATGAATCTGGGAATAGTCTTTGCGCTGAAGAATCTCATCCTGCACTAGTGATATAAGCTACTACTGAAAGTCTGTCCAGATCCATTCCCTATCAGACCCTAGCCTGGGCAGGCTCTCCAGTGTGACTCACACTGCAGTTGCAAACAGGTTAGCTGCCAAGAGAGCTGCAGCACTTCTTTTCTGACTGATGCAGATCACGGCTTTTAGACGTCAAAGCACTGTAGTTTAACATAACTCCCATTCAGCTCTTTACCAAGTGTCTCCTGCAGGGAACCATGTCTATGGTGAAAGGCATTCCTGTGTAACACTGCAGCCCCCTTCTGATAGCACAGGTAGGGAATCAGGGTGAACAGGTGATTGCAAAGCTCTGTGAGAGAAATCAACTTCATCCCAATGCTCATGCATAGACCCATGCTGCTCTAGACCCAACTAATGACAAGGAGAACGGATTGAGAACTGCAGAACAATTTTCACTTTCAAGTGTTGAATTATCCAGAGAAACCTCAGTTGCTGATTAAGCTGGTTGGAAAACAGCAACACATCAAGGAACACTGCACATCAAACTTCTGAAAATACTGGGTAACAGCTCTAAAAATAGCTGCAACTTGGAGAGCATGGGAAAACCCATTGGTTAGGAAAACCGTTTTTAGATCCCTGCTATTTGCTCTGAACCCAGTTGTTGCTAAGATGACTTTGCTGTCACATTGCCCCTGCTGTTCCAGGCTTGGACTATCTAAATAGACAACAGGAACCAACCAAAACAGCTCAGGAAGCTAAGAGCAGGGCTGGCCTCAGCAAGCTCTCAGCAAGAGGTGCAGACCAATGTTTTACCTCTTCTTTTGGTTCCACTGCCAGGGAGGAAAGCAGCACCGGGCTATGAGCTATGCTGCTGGTGGGGACACCCTTTTGGTACCAGCTTCCTAACCAGGGGACTGGCATTGCATTAGTTACCAGCACCCAGTCTCAGCAAGGAGAGAGCAAAAGAGGGATCCTAAGGGAGGGGGCTGCAGAGGCATCTTGGCATCAGCACAGGCAGACTGTGTACTGCCCACTGACACTGAGCCAAGACTACTGCAGGGCTTGACTACCCAAGCATTTAAATGCCCTCTTTGAGGAGAGGAAGACCTTTCTTATACTGTATTAGAAAAAGGTTTCCTTTTACCAGGCAAAGGTAGCCCTAGTGTGAAAAACAATGAAAGCCAACAAAGCATTTGAATAAGGGAACGCTGGTTTTTTGCCTTGCTAAAGGGCAATAAATCCCCTTTTATCACTCCATACTCTGACCAGTGGTAAAAAGAAAAGGGAAAAAACACCGACATGATGGAAGTCAAACTGGTAAAACACTTTTTCCCACGGAACCTGGATTTCACCAAAAAAACCTTCTGAAGCAGAAGAGGTGACCACTTGAATCGAAGTACCTTAGTGGGAGTCCCAGGTACAGAAGAGGTGGGGGATGCTGGGAAGGTCAGGACACATTTCTTCCCCAAACAGCGGCTGTTGGTCTCAATGTCTTCATAAGGGTTTTCCTTTGATGGTGGATCTGCAGCAAAAAGCCACAAGCAAGAGATTGTAAATGCAGAAAATCCTTGAGGTTTGCCATAAAAATCTGTTTGGGGATCTGCTGGCCTTCTCCCACCTCCCACATCAGACATAAAGACCTGTTCTCAAGCATTCCTGCAATTGCTTCATTCTCTCCATAGCCCTAGAAGTCCAGCTGCTCACTGGACAGCGTCCAAACCCTGACGCTGACATATGCAGCCATAGGAACTTATCACAGATACTACAGATGGAAAAGACCCAGCGAGTTCTCAAGTTCACTTCCCTGTCTTCAGAGGAGCTGTGAGGTTCTCATGCACATCAGTCCATAATTATATTTCCTTCTTTCCAGTCTTCAGCTTAGAATTGTCTCCAAATGAAACTGTGAGCTGAAAGCTAGCATAATAGTCCTCTCTCCTCGGTTTAAATGCATTGCTCTCGAGCTGACTGCAGAAAGATTTAGTCCACTCTCTGAACATGGATATCTGACACACAACATAGGTTTGCAAACACATCTACCAATCAAGGATGCCTCAATCTCATATGCCCCACTTTAGAAAGAAGGAAGGATTCACCTCACCTAACCTAGACCATCCAAAGTCAGGAGGCTCTCTCCCTGGAGGGTGGAAGTTGGGAAAGGGACACCTCTAAAGAAACATTCACCTCAGTTCTTACTTAGGATCCCCTCAAAAACACAAGGCTTGAACAACCACAAGGAAACATCCCTTTCTTTCCACAGATTCTAGAGACAAGGCATAGAACTAATCCAACCCTTAAACACCCAAAATTATATATGATGAACTTCTTACATCCCACTCTTCAACAGTGCTGGGAAGCGCAAACGCTAATGTGTTCAAAAAGAATGCACAACTCTGAAAAAGCAGGTTGTGACATCTCCATCTGAGCTTCTAAGAAACCAATGGCAAAGGCTTAGCCCAAGCATCTGCATGGACAGGCAATTTGTTATGAGATGATTTCTGGTTTTATTGCCATCGTTTCATGCCATCCCAGTGGACAGCTGGGACTCAAAGCAACTGCCTTTCTCTTATTGTCATGTAATGCTTGGCTGAGAAGAAAAGACTGGAGGTCAATAATGTTACAGGCCTCTGGAGCAGGGACCAGTAATGGCTGTAGGATTTGTCTAACTGCCACACTCCCACTTGCCAGCCCTGCTGGAGCAGGAGCGCAGGTTAAGTCTTCAAAGACAGAAACCCAAATTTTTTCCAATGCTGCCTTCTATCTGTGCCTTGGTGATACCCGGCACTACAGCATGGATCTGAATTTACCAAAGAGGAGAAGGTAAGCATGTGTGACACTATAGCAAAGCAACTCTGCATGAACATTCTGTCAGCAAACATGCTCCTGTCCCTGAAAGTGCCTCCACTGCCTAATTCCAGTGGCACCACTTCAGCACTGAAAATATACTTCAGCTATCACATAACAGGGTAGATTGCAGGAAAAAGAACAAGTTTGGGTTCTGTTGCCTATCCCCTCCCAAAATGCTTGGCAGCATGTCCAGTTAGCCTCAGTCTAGAAGAAAGAACATGGTTTCCCTCTTTTTGACAAATAAACCTTGTCGTCTATCTGCCCAGTACAATTTCCAATATTCCAGGTAAGCAATGACAAAGGGGTAAAAAGATGGTGCACGAAGGGAATCTCTGTGACTTGCTGGGAAAGGGAAGGGTTCTCCCACCACTATCCCAGCAGCTGAACCCTCCCCAAGTCACTCATATGAATATGGGGTGTATGTATGCGTTTGCATGCATTGATGGATACACAGGATGGAGAGGTGGGGGTCAGTCTCTTCTCTTCTCCCAAGTAACAAGCGATAGGACAAGAGGAAATGACCTCAAGTTGAACCAGGGGAGGTTTAGATTACACATTAGGAAAAATCTTTACACTGAAAGGGTTATCAAGCATTGGAATAGGCTGCCCAGGGAAGGGGTGGAATTGTCATCCCTGGAGGTATTTGAAAGATGGGTAGACGTGGTGCTGAGGGACATGGTTTAGTGATGGCTTTTGTCAGTGTTAGGTTGATGGTTGGACTAGATGATCTGAAGGGTCCCTTCCAACCTAGACAATTCCATGACTCTATCTGTGGGTCAGCACTAGTGTCCTGCAGCTAAGATCTTGGTTCTCCCTCCATTGGCGTGTTTTTCGCATGTTGTTTATGTTTTGTGGACTGTACCCGCCTGTGGTCTTGTGAAAAACAAAACTGTAGCTTTTTCTGAGTAATCCCTGTCCACCCCTTTTCCCAAGCTTCCATGGTAACACCACCAGGACTGCAGGAACCAATTAAAGATCACCGATTCCAGGCAAAGACTAAACATGCAGCAAGAAAACAACAAAACAACCATGCCCCATTAGCCAACAATTACCCATAACTTTGTTTTCTTTTAATCTTTGCAACTAAAAGCTGGAGGTGACAGGAATTTCAGCCTGGTATTTAAGCTCACTGCAAGTTTGGGACACTGGGGTGTGCTTGTGTTTGAATGGATGGATTTGCCCATACAGCCACTCTGTAATGCTATCTATGTTATTCCAGCTGATGAGGTGACCCTTACTCAGTGGTTTCTGAGACCTCCCATCATGCCCTAACACAAAAAACCACAGCAGCTGCTCAGGCACTCCCTCTTCCTTTGTACCCCCAAGTAATGAGAACAAAAAAGCAAACACAAGGCCTCTAGCTCCACAAACGAGGCCGACAGCTTCAAAAATGTTGAAAAGGTCAGATTGGCATCCCCTTGCCTGCCACCAGTCCCAAAGGAACACGGTTCATTTGACAGATCTTTCTCATCAAGTGTGATCAGATTTTATTCATATCAAAATAATAATGCCCTGCCTGCTCCTGAGGAAGTGCAGCTCCTCCCGTGCCAAACAACACAGACCACCTTTGTATGATTACAGCTGCCTGGTGAGAGCTGATGCAGCTATTCTCTTCCTGTTCTGCTGAACTCAGCCAAGAGCTTTACACAGCACCAGTCTACAGCTACTAGAACTTCTTAAGGCTTTTTCAAGAGGGATGCTTCTATTCTACGTTCCATAAAAGGCCATCTAACTCAAATACTAAAAGACACTATATAAATTGAGACTGTTACAGGAAATAATGTTTAAAATGGCACTGATCTGACATCAAAGTTAGAGAATGAAATAAAACTCAATTTCAAAGATTGTGGGACCCAGTTTCTTAATTTCAATGGTACCTGGAGCGATACACAAACCTATTTCTAAACAGTGGAACTGACTTCAAGGCTATGTTTTCTGACTGCTCACGTCATCTCAGTGGCAATGAGCTCACACAATGGACAGACCATATCTGTGAGAATTAGTCTACAGGACAAAACGAAGACAGAGGAGAGATGCCAGCAAAAAAATAAAAGCTGGTCCCACATGCTTCAGGTTCACCTTTGAAGCTGAGGAGTTTTGAAATATTCCATCCATTTTTCTTATTACTTGCCAATAATCTGTGTAAAATGTGTCTTGGTTTGCATTTGGATAAAAAACATACTTTACTCAGCACCTCCAGTGAGTGCCTGTTGACTATGAGTCTTCTCAGCCACTCAGCGTTAGCAGTGAAATCCCTCCCCTGTACAAAGCTCCTACCCAGGATGTCTTCATAGACGTTCTCTTCAGATAAAGTGCGTGTGAGGGCCAGCTTGGTCTGCGCGTACCAATCCACCCGGCCGTTTTCCGACGATGACTGCAGCAAGTCTTCAAATTCATATGACTTCCTGCACCGGTGATGGCAGGCGAGGAGGAGCAAAGAGGAGAGCGATATAGTTAACCAGCATTTATAACCAAATCATGGCTAATTCATTCCCTTCTCCAACATGCCACACAGCTGGCAAAATGAATTACTGAGAGGAGAACATTTCACAGCCTCATCCAATAAAAAGCATGGAAAAAGTAACACCAAGATCAGTTATTTTATCAGCGACACAAATAAAGGCATTTCAGGGATGCTGCAGATAATCTGGGTTGTCATGGCAATAGCACACTGTGAAGATGCAAGTGTTAAGTGGCCCATCCTGCAACCTGGCACAAAACCTTAGGCCATGAGAGGTCTCATTCACAGCAGATTCCACCCTTGTCAGGAATAGGGGGGGCCCCAAATTCAGCTCTGTCTGAGAGGAAAGCAAGATACACATGCAGGATGGTAGAAACGGTAAAAACAAATTAAGTGTCCTCCACTAACAAACCTGGAAAGTTTCAATTTCCTTCTTGCACCCAAGCCAGGAATTTTCAGGTGACAGTTTATGCAGAGGGCATTAGAAACAGCTGTGCGTTTTATGCTCCCCACCCCAAAGATGTGTGACAGTCATGTGGGAGGGGAGAAAAGGCAAGAAAGCACTACAGAATATATACACATCAGATTCAGTTAGAGGAATAGGTTTATTATGAACAGTGAAAATGCTGCGGTAATGTCTAGAGATTATCATTCCGGACCTTGTTCCAGACCAGCTGTAGTCATTTTGTAATTAAATAGATTTTCTGCTAAAAACCCAAAACAAAATGCCAAACCTCTCAATCTTGGGCTTGAAGTTAAGCCATATAATACAGTGACCTTACAGCCCAAATCTGCCATGACTTATCCCTCCACAGTTATCCTGCGAAGTTGTGCTGGCTAGTCACAGGTCTCAGAGAGATGACCGAGTGCTGGTTATGACCAGCAAGGCCCTCTGGAGGTTACGAGTGACCAGGGAAGATCCATCTCTCCCAGAGAGATACGGGAAGGAAGGACTCCACCATCAAGATCAACACCTTTGTGAAACACAGCCAGAATACCTGTGGTCAGCGTTGTTCTTGTGCTTCCCGCTCCAGAGCCTCCTGCTGACAGCTGATGGGGGAGGAGAAGAGGGGAGAGGAGGCGGAGGAACGGATGGCAGAGGGGGTAAGTTTCTTTTATTCCTAGCTGCTGGCACCCAGTCCTCTTCCCCCTCATGTTTGAAAGTCCGACGGGGCTTTGGCAGTGGGTTGATGAAGGGTTTCTTCTCTGGCACCCCTGGCTCTGTGTACACATTCTCCACTGTGCAGTCCTTGGATTTCGCATGAGAAGTTCTTACCTCTTCTAGAGTCCCAAAAATTGGCTCACTGATTTCAGAGTCCAAGCCAAGAAGCCTTTTGTTGAGCTCAGCCCCACATAGGCTCTCATGGCCCTCGGGAGCAGTGTGTCCTTGTGCTGCCTTCTCCTGCAAGCACTGTGGGGAATAGTAAGTACCAGGCAACTGTGGCTGCAGCTCTGCTGAGCCATCTTTCAAAGCCTGCTCTAGCTTCTTGACTTGACTAAGCACTGAAAGATTCTCCTTCTGGACCTCCCACTTCCCACTTTTCACCTCCTTGCATTTTCCAGGGCTGGACTCCACTTCCTCATCCTTCTGCGCTTCCCCCTTTCGCTCTGCTGCCTGCCCTGTGCCTTTCTGAGCTCCCGCTTTCTGCTCATTCTCTTTGCCTGCCCCTTTACACTCCAGTTCCCAGTTCATAAATCTCTTGGTCTCCACTTTCCGAATTACCA
The DNA here is from genome assembly GCA_013400035.1 of Rynchops niger. Classification (NCBI taxonomy): domain Eukaryota; kingdom Metazoa; phylum Chordata; class Aves; order Charadriiformes; family Laridae; genus Rynchops; species Rynchops niger. Next base: position 1,284,923 of record VXBH01007616.1, on the reverse strand, counting down.
GTGCTTCCCCACTCATCTTCTCAGTTACACAGGGCACCTTGTGCTCCTCTTTAACTCCCTGCTCCTCCTCTCTGCGAGGAGCGGACTGTGTTTCCTTTTTCCCTTCCCATTCTGAAATTTTGTCCTTGATGCTGAAGGACTTATTCCTCAAGCCAATTTTTCCAGGTGACCATATATTCTGAGTGCCTCCTGTCTGCCTCCTGATGAGTTTACTATTTTCCTTAACGTTCAGATCCACAGACGGGTCACTGATGATCATTTTGGGACTAAGCATGTTCTGCTGAAAGCAGTCTAGCCTTGGATCCAACATCAAGTTCTCCAAGGCTCCCAGTGGGTTCTTCACCAGAGAAGAAACTGGTTCAGCTTCAGGTGTTAAACCCAAGGCAAAAGAGGCACCTTCAGAACATCTCTCACTCAAAAATGCACACAAAGGACTTTCTAATTCCTTCACAGCTGCTGTATTGTTTTTATCTGCAAGCTTGATCCTACACAGCAAAGACAAAAAGAGAAGAAACATTCATCACCATTGCTCACCCTTGGTTTAGTCCATCATCTCCACAAGTTCTACTTGTAAAGCTGGTAACAGCAAAAGATGTTCAATACAAGCACTTGAGAAATGGGCTTATGGGGAAGGACGTTTAGGGAATGGTCCTTATAGCCAGAACACAATGGTCTCCTCTTGTTACGACTAAGGCAGAGTTGAAAATTAAATCTTTCTCTGTAGTAGAAGTAGGTGGCAGGTGAGCGAGGTAATTTTTATACATCAGACATGCTGATACCACTGAGAGGTTCACCAACATTTTTATGTGTGTGTTTAGAAGTGCAGTAGAGTTTTGGACATTGTCAGGGCATTAAGCAGGTCCATTGCAACTAAATCCAAAATGGACCATTTGCAAACAATAGCAAAAATGCTGCTGTTACACAGAGGAGGAACCATGTGATACAGCTGGCATTCCTCTAGTGCCTGCTCAAGGAATCTCACTTGGTCCCTACAAATGTTCCCCAAATGCATATTAATGCATAAAGCCTGCACTTTCATTATTACATTTCTACGGCTCTACCATCCCAGGCCACACAGGCGCTTGGGCTTCCATGCACCCAGGCACACGATTCAACATCCTCAGAGCAAAGGATTAAATGTCTTCACTGCTGGAGTCCAAACCGCACCAAAAATCCCTAATATATTTAGTCTAGGGATTCCCGAGTGTGTGATATCACAATATCAACATTGTGATATTTTACCAATATAGTAAAGTTCCAGCTGAACAGTTATTTCAACACAAAATGTTTCTCAACCCAAGCACATAGCCATATCCCTTTGGGTTTGCCTGGGCTTGGGAAGGAGCACCAGGACAACACAAGGTAGTTACTGGAATGAAAAATCCCTATCATTAGCCCCATTTAACCATGGCCACAATGCTGAGATTCAGCTCAGGAAATTGCTCTATTAACTTAAACGTATTAAGTGTGCCTCTCCCAGAACTTTGTGCTCTTGTAAGAGCATCCATGTGGATACCCTGTGTGCTGGCAGGCCTCAAGCTTTGTCCTGGAGTTAAGCAATGTTGGCAGCCATTGCAGACTCAGTTGTAGTGCAAATGGAGTCTGGGATGGGTTTCTGAGCAGAAATGGGACCAGAGCCAGATACTGTTCTTCCCTAGCCTCACAGATATTTAACTCCTGGCTGTCTCAGTGACAACATTATGCTTTGGTCAAGAGCTGGCACTGTGAACGCCCTGGTCTTTCCCAAGGAACCAGGCATCACAGTGCCACTGGTGGTTGGACTGTGCGGTAGAAACCAAGGTTGGACACTGGGGAAAAAAACTGCAATGGGTAGGGACAGTAGGGCTTGTCTGAGGAGTCCGCAGAGTCTCCAGTGTCGTGCAGTCAGGGACAACATTGACAGGGATGTCATCAGCACAAATGGTCTTGCCTTGGAGCAGACCTCTTCTAGCATTTCTGACTGGATGCTAAAATGAACAGTGTTACAGTCCTGAGATGGCAATGAAACCACCCAAGACATAAAGGGGTGTGTTTTAATGTGAAAGGAGAGAGGGACAGTGCAGAACAGAGAGAACGTTTTCTTCTTTTGGTTTTCTTTCTGCTGGAGATAATAAACACAAGCAAAGCACCCCAACACTGAAACATGGAAAGCTCTCACCTCTCAACAGACTTGCAGACACTGCTTTCAGACTTGCTGCTCACATCGGTTGCCTTGCTAGCTGTCATCATGTCAGCACACAGCAGGGCAGCAGGTCACCTGCAGAAAGACACAAGGAACAGGCATTGCTCTGTGCTCAGCATTCTTCTCTCTTCCTTACACACACACACATGCATGTTTCTCGTTGAAATCCACGAGAAGAGCAGAAGCAAGACATGACATAGGGTTGGAACTACGTGATCCTTAAGGTCCCTTCCAACTCTAAGCATTCTATGATTTTATGACAGCTCTCCGAGGACAGCCTCGGTTTCTTCCTCTGCAAAACGGAAAGAGGTGTGATAGCAACACCCCTCAGAAGCCCAGCAAGGAGTCAACAGGTTTTGATGGCAAAAGTTACCTTTGACTCATTATCAACTGCTGCACCATGACTTGAATATGCAAAACATTTTATGAAGGCTTTTATTATTGCCAAAATCTCAGGGGATTTCTTTGTGTTTTTTCCCCTCACACAAGACTAAAACAAAAATGATTTCAAAATCACATATGTTAAGGCCAGATGACCTAAGCATTCCCTGTGCATGCAACACTGACACAATGTCCCCAGCTTGGGACAGAAAACATTTTAGGCTGAAGAGACAGTGCACTGCAGCAACTGGTTACTTGACATTTTTCCCTCTGGTGTGCTGGTCTGGTCTGCTAGGCCAGCAGCTAGGCTGCTACTGGTCTGCTTTCAGAGGACAACTCCTACTGGAGGTAAGATAAATCAGTCACAAAAATGAGTCATTCTGTTTGCCTTATGATTTCTAGTGTTCACAGAGCAAGACTGTTCCTCTCTTACCTTTGAGTACGGCTGCTAACCAGTCAATGCAGCAGTGTCCTTTTTATTGCCCCACAATACTCTTAATGATAAAAAAAAAAAAAATAATTACTGTGTTATTCTGCATCACCACCTCTCCTCACTTTTCAGGGTGGTCTGCCTGCTCTGCAGCACTGTAATGACAAAGGGCTCACCATCTTGTAGGCAATACTTGGAAAATCTGAAGCCTCTCAAATCTGCCTACTTGTCTGGTCTGTCAGGTGCTGAGCCGACATGCTGAGCATTTGACAACAAGACTGAGTGACTCGGGAAATTTAGTAGGTTCTTGTTAAAAAAAATAAAAAACACCACACCAGAAACAGTAAAGAACAAAAGGATCTCTCGTTTCCACTGTTCAAGTATTTTGGGCAGAGAGAAGAAAAAAAGAAAAGAAAAAAAAAAAACCACACTAAAAACCAGTCTTGTTTGTTTGCAGTTTTCTCTCCCTTTCTTTATCCCACGCTGGCAACGTTCCTAAGGCAAGGAGTGAACTCTGTGTCAACTCAAATGTGTACACACTCAGGGCAGCTCATTGCTAACCATTTAGCGGACTCTCTCCCCAGACAATAAAGCCCCTTGGCTTCTCTTCCTCGTTAGTAACTAGAACAAACATCCACTTCACTTCTAGACACAGAGCAGCCTTGCAACACTGTCAAGAAAATTTACCAGCCCGAAGAACAAAATCTATTCATCCATCCGTTAACTGTTATGGATTGAAAATAATGAAAAACTAACGATCGCTCATGTCCCTGGCCAAAGAATGACTCACTCAGGCAGCCCAAGCAGATTCCTGCAAAGCTACAACAGAGGCTGCTCTGCACTTGGCTTACAATGTCCCTAGAGCAAGGTCGGTCTCTTTACTCATCACTCATTTAGTGCCTCGCACAGCAGGGTCAGTGGCTGGACCGCCTCGGCACTGGCTTTAGCGGTAAGAAACACAAGAACAACAGGAGTCAGCATACACATGACCCCTGTGGCGCTGCTGCCACACCGAATGTTCCCTTGGGATGAGCTCCTCTGTCTTGATAAGACCACACAATTCACGGAATCACGGAATCTTTAGAGTTGGAAGGGACCTCTAGAGATCATCTAGTCCAACTCCCCTGCAAAAGCAGGAATGCCTAGAGCACATCACTCAGGAATGCATCCAGGCAGGTCTTGAAAATCTCCAGAGAAGGGGACTCCACAACCTCCCTGGGCAGCCTGTTCCAGTGCTCTGTCACCCTCACCGTAAAGAAGTTCTTCCGTGTATTTGAACGGAACTTCCTGTGTTCCAACTTGTGCCCATTGCCCCTCGTCCTGTCACTGGGAACCACTGAAAAGAGCCTGGTTCCATCCTCCTTCAACCCACCCTTTAGATACTTGTAAACATTAATCAGGTCTCCCCTCAACCTTCTCCAGGCTAAAGAGTCCCAGCTCCTTCAGCCTTTCCTCATAAGGGAGATGCTCCAATCCCTTAATCATCTTAGT
>VXBH01007616.1:1264981-1279737 GCA_013400035.1 Rynchops niger | reverse complement strand
CCATGGACTTACGAATGGCCAGCTTGGCCAAGTGGTCTCTGACCGGGTCCTCCTCAACTGAGGGAAAATCTTCCTCTCTCCAGACCTTCCCCCTTGCCTCCAGGGTATGGGATTCGTGAGGGACAGCTTTAGCAGTGAAGACCAAAGAAAAAAAGGCATTCAGTAACTCTGCCTTCTCTGTGTCTTCCACCACTAGGGCACCCGTCTCATTCATCAGTGGTCCTACATTTTCCCTAGTCTTCCTTTTTCTATTAATATACTGAAAGAAGCTCTTCTTATTGTCTTTAACTGCAGTAGACAAGGTGAGTTCAGATTGAGCTTTGGCCCTTCTAATTTTCCCCCTACATAGCTTCGTTATATCTTGATAATCCTCATAAGTTGCCAAGCCCCTATTCCCCCATCAGGAAACTCCCTCTCTCAGTGTTTTCCAACAGCCCCCTAACAAACACTGCCTTGAAAACTAACATCTGAGTATGAGCAAATGTTTGCTGGTGCTCAGCACAATCACATACCTGATGTACCTCCTGTGGGAGAGGCCAAAAAGAATGTAACACAGAATAAGAGGCGCACTCATTTCTTCAACTGTAGTGGATGGGACAGACCCCATCACCCTTGGTGAACACAAGCAAGGCACAAAGCAGTTGCTGAGTGCTGCTAAAGAGTCTCCCGCGAAAGAAGCACCACTGCAATCAGCAGATAGGCATGACTTGGAGCCAAGGCCGGAGGGACATCTGTCCCCCCACAGCTACTACATGTGGCAGGAGCAACCAGAGCAATGCACTCACACTAGGCCTATTAAAAAGCAGGCCAGGAGCTTCCAAAGCAGCAAGACAAGAGATGCCGCAATGTGACAACAACCAAGTACCTACCAACATACCCACTGACAACACAAGCTGCTTAGGGGGGTCATCTCTAGGAGATACACAGCTTGCTGTGCCTTCACCCCAGAGCAGCAGGGTGTACAGGGCATCCTCAGCATCGCCTAGGGGATTTTGTAGGACATTGGCTGGTCCTGCCCAAAAGAGTAAATATCCAAACACAATGGAAAACATGAGGGCAAAAAAGAGTCACCTCTGGAATAAAATAGCAGAAAATAATAAGGTAGCTGTCCCAATCAGTCCAACAGTCAGATAATTTGCTTGCAGCCAATCCCAAATGAACTTCAAAGGTGATAGTATCACCTCTTCTGTTAATAAGGCCACCAAACGACTTGCAGGCTTTATGCACAGGCATTGCCAACACCGACAAGAGGAAGCCAGGATGGCAGTGATGGAAAATTGCCTCCAGTAGGAAAACAAAAGGTAGATCTTCTCTACTGAGGTTTGCCTCCACAAGGCACCCAGAGTCAACATGAGGGTTCACTGCAAAGGGCAAGGGGAGCTTCTGTTCCTTGTGTCTCCCCACATCTCTGCTACTGTTGATCACACAGTACTCTGACCCTGTGCTGGCTCGGGCTCTCTTTGGAGCACGTCTGTGACCCACTATAGTTCGCTGAGAGTTTTAGACAAAGCAGCTCACGAAAGGGGTCCAACATGCACCCAATCTGGTACAATGGAGATGATGGGACTGTGCAGACAGGAGAGAAAGAGGGAGGGGAGTGTGGAGAGAGAGAGAGCACAAGAGAGTGTGAGCGTAGGGATGGGGAAGGACGGCCTGCCAGAGGCTCAGAAGTGTTATCCAAAACGCTCTGCTTTCCTGCCTCATGTGCAACGTCACCAGGGCCCTACAAACTGCCTAGAAGAAACAAGCAGAGCTGAGTTCAGTTAGCAGGCAACTCAAGAAGGACATACATACATCAATCTGGTACTTCTTGACTGACTGTTGCTTGCTGTAAAAACCACACAAGAACTTTCTACCAGCAATGGGAAGCACAGACGCGTAGCAACCCAAGCCCAGGGCCATCACTCCTGGCACTTACACCCCAGAGCAGCAAGGCCATAAAAGGGGCAAGAAAACGCAGAGCCCCATTTGGAGAGCCTTACCACTGCAATTTATTCAGTAATCCCTGCTATTGTTTGGGGGAACAAAGCAGTCATCTGATACCGTTTCAAAATTAAACTGGGAAAGGAAGGACAGGGGAGGAGGTGGGAGGAAAGAGGGAGGGGAGGGAGCTCTCAAACCTGTTGACTGGACCCTGGGAAGGATATGAAGTCTCCCAGAAGAAGACTCTTCAGCCTATCTCCCACACGCACCCGGCCTCATGATTCCCAGGGCCATGTGATAGGGGCTTCCTGCTACCAAGCAAAGCGAGACCTACTCCGACCTCTCTCTTCCAAACAGAGTTCCTGCCTGCTTTGTGTTCGCAAAGAGGCGTTTGTTTACTGATCTATCATTGGCATGCAGGAAACAGCCTTGAAATGAGCTGTAATCATCTGTCTCCAGCAATAGCTGTTTGGCTTTCTTCTAANCCTCCCACCCCCCCCTCCAATGCCCTCTTCCCCACTTCCGATCAAAATGCCGGTTGGAGTACACACATCTGGTTCAGGGCACTACATACTACGCGACGTTTCCAAAGCAACTGGTGAATAAAAAAGAGGCGCTGACAGTAGGCACGCTCCCACCCACAAAGGACAGAGAAGTCTTCCAGAGGGATACGAGCTGAACTCCTTCAGGGAGAGGAAAAAACCAGCTTTGCTCACTGCACCTGGTGTAGCCACCAGACAATGACAAAAGGCAGAGGTGCACCCAATGCCCTGCAGTCCACATCATCAGAAACATACACAGATAGAGCATGGGTTGCACACATGCAGTCTCGCCTCCAGTAAGTGATGGAAGCAAGCCCCAGGCCTCCCTTCTTTGCTATTTCATTTGTGGGGAATATATCAAGGATACCTCAAAGGGGCTTGTGGTTTGGGGATGAGTATTACCATTGCCATGTGCTGAAGGCCATGTCTCAAGATTTTCTTTGCTGTTTACTCTTCACGTCGCACAAAAATCAGATCCAAGTCTGTAACTGGACATTAGCCTCATCGCTGGGGCATATAAACAATACGGCTTTACAGCACAAGGAGCAACCCACAGCAGGTCAAACTCTTTCCCAAGAAGAAAAAAGACCTGCTGCATTTAAAGATCATGCATGCTTTCTTCTCCTTGGTGCTCACAGAAATGGCCTCTACAATAACTTTTGTGAGTAACCCTGAGCAGCCAGACAAAGCCTGCAAGGAACACCTCTCCACTCTCCTGCTTTACAGAACAAAGGATGCAACATACAGACAGCAACAACGAGACAACAATATGTAACATACATATATAAAGAACAGGAAGGATGCCAAGAAGACAAAACACTAACAGGAAAATCGTGAGTAAGGGGAAGCCAACAGTTAAAGCCTTCAAGGCTCCCTCCCCCAGCCCTTGCTCTGTTTGGAGCCTGTTTCCCTTTGGGGAAAGAAGCAGGCATGAGGACGCGTGCTTGTGCACGAACACACGCACACTGAGTGGGTCTCTGGACACAATCCCAGCACCAGGCAGCATCCCTGGGCCCGCGTACAAGCATGCTGCCTTCACGAGCATCCCAGGAGCAGCATGACCTCAGGGGTTGAGCCCCCACAAAGTGCGGAGGACACCAGCTGAGCAAGTATGTGGCTAGGGCTGAGAAGGACAACAGGACTCGAAAGCAGTCTCCATTGGTGAAACAAGATGCTTGCAGTGGAGAAGTCACTGACTCGAGGTTTCCAACAACAATCCAGCAGCAAGGCAAGGGTTTTCTGAAACTTGAGCTCAAGTTTCTCTTTCCTCTCCCAGTCAGCCCTGCCGGTGAGCATACCCCAAGGTCTGGGAGGACGGACCACCTCCGCAACAGCAGGGCTTCTCAGTAGCATCCAGTGAAAGGACGATTCAGCCTATGCATTAGAAAAAACTTTTTTAACAAGAGGGTGACTAGGCACCAGATAGGATGTGGAGGCTCCATTCTTGGAGATACTCAAACCTGACTGGACAACGTCCTGAGCAAGCTGTTCTACATGACCCCACTCTGAGCAGGGGTCTGGACTTGGCCACCTCCAGAGGTGCCTTCCTACCTCAGCCACTCTGCCATCCTGTGCTGGGCACAGTTAGTTTGGGGCAAGGTGAGCTGTCACCTCTTTGCAGGCACTGATTGTCCTGGCCACACAAGGCTCCTGCAGGCCATGGAGACTGAAGACACTAGCAGCAGGATCGTTCAGTTCATCGCACTAGTAATGAGATCCTAACTGTAGACAGTCAGGCCCAAGTAATTTATTAAAGAAACAAAAAGGCAGGATAAACTTAAGTAAACGTATCCATGAAGAACCAATGACTGGGAAGCGATATGCTCCTATATTATCCCTTAGAGTCAGATCCCACACAGCCTCCTACCCCGCTTGCCCCACTCTGCCCTAACGTTTCCCTTTGATCTATCTTATCTTGCACCACAAGACTTACAAGGAGGTCAGGAGAATCCCATGTGTCAAAACAAACTGTATTTTCAAATATCCCAAGCGGAATCAACGTACCGCAACCTCTCTCTTTGTGCATGCACCCCATGTCAGAGGAATAACGCTGCAACGCAAGGAATGCAGAAACTCAGTGTCAGTGTTCAGCCTGTGTGCAGAAAAGCTGTGCTGTGTGTTATGGTATGTCTTTAATTTTATGATATAATTCATTCTACTGACCTTCTCCACAGAACAAACTGCCTGCTTATGTCACTAACCTGACTTAACGGATTACTACTGTTAAAGGGACTGCCCTGCTCCTCCCTTGGGTGCCTGTTCGTGGTCTCATGCCCATCCTTTGTAACAGGGAGGCCTCATCAGATCTAATAGTTGCCACTGTCTAAGGATGTGCCTGCTTTTCCTCCCTTCTTGCTTCTGCTTCCTTTGTATCAGCTCCAATTCTTGTACAGCACTTTCTGAGCTAGCAAGGGCTAGCAAGCTAGCTAGTTAAATTAATTAAACCAGCAAACAAAGGAGATAAAAGCAAAAAGTTTTCTGCTTGTATAGTGATATCAGTCACCTGTCATGGAAAACCTGATGAGCACTGAAGTACATGGAAGGGAAGGGATGAAATCATATTGCTAGGACAGGTTCACTGTTTTTGCTTTATCCTCACTGCTTTTGTTCAAGGACATTTGTTGCTCACCAGATAACCGTATGAATGGCAAACTGGGTAGCACGAACTACAGGCAAAGCTACAGTTTGCTCTAAGAGCAAGACTTGATTTTTCAGACTGTTCCAATTGCAAGCCCCACCGCCTTCACAAGCAGACATGGGGCCAGCCCCACTGCCCCACATCTGGCACCCAAGGCCAGGGAACACACAGCTGGCTGCCGCTGGCAAAAACTCTGCCTTCAGGGTTTGTCTGACATAGCAGTGAGCTCTGGGTAGAGCAGGTGAGGTGGTTCCTAGCCATTTCTCCTTCACGACCTGCCAAATTAAGCAAGGAACCCTGCAGGCACCCATTTCACTCGCTACATTACCCTGACTCGCCTCCAGAGCAGGCCAAACAGACACCTGTAACCACCCAGCGAAGCCTGACAGCTGCAGCACACACACGTGGAAGACAACTGAAACAGCATGGACAACTGTAAATGTGGTGCTTCTCAGTTCCTGAGTGCTCCACTTCACACATAGAGAAGAACATAAATGAAGTTTCAGTTATGGGTTGGTTTGTTTGCTTTAAAGGCAAACTGAAAAAAAAAAAAAAAACAAACCACTGGGCTCCCACCATGTGGAATGGTACGGAGTTACCAGTACGGCTGGATGCTTTGACTACCACAGGGACCTCTGGCACCTGAGTTAGTGGAGTAGGTGGTAACAGCAGCAGGTCCTGGAAGAGGATGGGACAGACACTCTGCCAGGGGTTTTGCACACGCTTGGTGGGACACAGGGACCTGCTCCATTCCAGGCTTTGGAAGTAAGCAGGTTATGGGGGCACACCATTATTTTTAAGTTCTCTGTTCTCTCACCTCCTCACACTGGAACCTTGTTACATATAGTCTTCCTCACCTACTCAAGAGCAGCCCTTGCTTGCAAGGTCTCCCCTTATCCAGACAGCCCAGGTTTAACTCTGAGTTAACTTTGAGTTCCATTTTCCTCACCCACTGTTAATCTCATGTTCCTCCCACTCACTATCAGCTGTCCCAGCCAGGCCCTCTCTGCCCCTCCCCATCACCACTTCCCTGTATCCCTCTCTTCCCAGACTTGTCCCCTCAAATCATTGCTTAGCCATTCCTTCTCTACCCATAGCTCATCCAAATACATTCCTTCCATCGTAAGGACTTTCTACGATGGCTCCTAGCTGCAAACTCTTCCTCCCCTTACTTCCACCTCCCTGCCCAAACTAAGGGCTCTTCCAGATTTACCCGGCCTCTCAGCCTTGCCTCAGTTTTCCTCATCCACCCCTGTCCTACCTCCCTGCTCCAGCAGAAAGAGCTTCCCTTCCAGCTTCAGGAAGACTCTACCACTCAATCTACTACCTTAAAAGCTGCTTCCCTACAACTTGCAGTTTTGGGAGGTTTTTTTACCTGCCCCCAGGCCTAGTCTCATCAAAACAAAGCCACCTGACACCAGATTGGCTTAAGCACCTCCTTTCTTGCCCGGCCTTACAGGGCAGAACTTGAGAAGCTCGCACATTTCCCCAGATTTTAGATCCACTCCAGCGCTCTCCTGGCTACCACACCACCCAAACTCCTGGATGTCCACAGGGCTTATCTGAGACAATGCTTGCCCTATATGGACAGTCTGCATCTACACGTTGAAGACACTGGACTCCCTACGTGCATGTCACTGTCAATATCCTGAGTGGATCCCACACCTCTCCCTCACTGCATACCCACACATGCACAGTGTAGCAATTATTTCATTAGAAGCAGAATGACTGCATCTTTGTGCCCAAATCACTGACCTTGACTAGGATGGAGAATCTTTTCCTTCCTTCCTAGTCCAGGCTTTGCCTCTTCTGCATACTGGTAAATCAAGCTGTTTCTGCCTCTTTTCTGCTACCGTGCCAGTGGGGTAACTGATGGCACAGGAGAGGAAAAACTCCTGGTAATTTAGCCCACCGTTCCTGGACAGAGATTTACAGGGAGGTCCTACTAAACCCCAGAAATGTATTTTGTACGTCTGGTTAGGAGGCCAGCCTTTGGCACAGAGCTGCAGATGGCATGTATCCATTCATATGTGACTCACAGGTTGGGGCTTTATTATAGGACCAGTGTTAGGACTAGGTTGGTGACAAGGCTCTGCTTGGAAAGAAGTTAACCCTCAGCAATAAGAGGGGAGCCAGCAGGACATGCTGTGGGCAATATTTGTGGTTTACCCTGGGTCTCAATTACATCTTTAGACCGAACCTGCTCTGCAGTAAAGCAGCTGGACCCTCAAGAAACTACGCTCACTTCCTGTCCGTTACTTCCCTCCACCACCCATTTGCTGAAGGCTGTAAGTGAAGCTCCACAGGGTCACCTACCTGGCACAGGGAGCTGGAAGGACAGCACATTTGGTAATGAGATAACTACTGAAGATTTTAGCTACTAAAAATAAAAACCCCTGCTGACTATGTGCCAGCTGAAATTTTCTTCCCACAGACCCTTGGAAGAGTTAAGATAGAGATGACACAGGAGTGGCAAAGGACAAGTTTCCAGCCCAAGCACCATACAACCCTTCTGTTTCAAAGCATAAGATTAGTTTTAGCAAAAAATAAAAAGCATGATGCACTTTCTAATGCAGGGGAAACAGCACATTTTTCTCCCCTAGCTTTACTCTTTGAAACAGCTGAAACATTTTGTCTGAAGGCTTTAAAAAGTAATTCAGTCAGAGGCAAATGCTCAGCATGGAAAACTTCAGACTGAAACAAAAAAATTTGACCTGAAGGCAGAAATTGAAAACAGGGTCTCACAATGTGAATTGTCTTCTGTTAAAGGTGGGGCTCGCTGCACCCACTATTATTAAGCTTGTCCCATATTTCCCATTGTCTTATTTTCCCTTTGTTCCTCCCTCTAAACACATAACAGAAGAAAAGCTCAACAACTCAAAGGGTATTCGACATCCCTCCTGTTTCCTTCAGGCAACCACACCCTCGGCCAAAAAATGCAGCATTTCCAGGGTTAGCAGTGGTGTGGTACATGACCATGTCAAACAAAACAGCAACACGCTTTTTCTAATTCACTGCTCACAAGCACAGATTATGTCTTGCATGTACAGAAAGTAAATACTGTTATTCTTTGTGGTGGCAGGTATGGTTTCTATTACTGCTTAGACATGTGATGAATCTTCACTCCTGCAGGTTTGGAAGGTTAACAAATATTAAAAAAAATTCACATGGGAAGAGAAAAAAAAAAATAAAAAATCAGTATTTCCCAATCTGGCTGCTAAAAAGTCTAATTGCAATGTTTAGTGGAATGACATGTTGCAGGCTAAGCTTTCTACAAGGAAGTCATGAACAAAAGATTAAGAAAATAATTCCCGATGGAGAAACCAAGATTCTGGGAAGTGAAGGTAGGAGCAGAGGACAGCTCTTCTGTGACGGTTCTTGGCAATACTAGACCATCTCCTTGTGTTTTAGATCTTGCATTAGGTTATGCGTGCACACAGTGGGGATGCTCAACCCCTTTCAAAGTGGGATAATATTTACTTATGCTCTGCAGCCTAATAAATGAAAATTCAGTTACTTAAGTCAAGGCTGAAGAAGACATTAGTGGTGAATCTTGTGTTAGTGAAGCGAACACGAGCTTGCTGATGACATCAGTGGAGTCGGCGTTCATACCTGTTTTCTTTGGCTTTGAAATTACCCACACACAAGACGACTGCAGTCAATATGGAATAAAACAAGAAATATGGACCAGATTTACATGACCAGACGTTTGCCTGCAGAACCATCTACCATCCACATGAAGAGGCAGAATTCCTAGCAGATGCAGTGGAACTGGCTTCAGTCCCCAGCAAAGACGAAGCTACATTGACATATATTCATTTCTGCCAGTGTAGCCAACTGGTGTAGATACTTTCCCTCCTTTGACAAGAACGCTGTGTTACAAATATACCAGTCCTACTGCAACAGTAAATCACTTCCAGTGTAAAAAGAATTTGAAAGAATTCAGGTTTATTATTACACTTAGAAGAAACCCAAACATTTGATAGCATAGGAAACAACCTGCCACTAAAATACAGTGTTCAGCCCATGAACCAAGCTGGAATTCATTTTCAATGTGGTGAGATAACCTCTGCTATTCTAGCATAAACGGGACTCAAAGAGGTCCCTTCAAGGAGCAACTCTGCAAAGAGTTTCCTGGCAGGAAGACAAATTGTCTCACATTCAGAAAGGAAATGAGAGCATTAAAATGAAGAACCGCAACTTCTTCCAAAATAACTTATCATCAGGGAAGACGAACAGAGCCTCAGCAAATCTCTCCTTTGGTGGCCTTCACCCTGCAGGATGCTGACTCTTGCCCTGACAAGGATTTAGCACACAGTTTCCTGAAGTGTCCATCATCGCAACCTGGGGGCACCATATGCAGAGCCCTGGTCACTGCATGCTTCAGGAGATCTTCCTGTACCAGCTCCGAGTCCATGACCTGCTGCTATAGTCAGTCCCTATTAAGCACTATCTGAGCTCAAGCAAAAAGTCAGCTGTAAATTGCTTTTTGGTCCTGGAGACCCTGCTCCCCACTACCTTGCTCAACCTCCTCTTTCCTCCCACCATCACTCTTCCACATATCTCAGACATCACAAATGCAGAATCTGCTCATTGCAGATCTTATTTCTTACCAAAATCTTTCAACCATAGTGCAGCACACCACCCCCTCATTCAACCTTCCTCAGGAGAGAGCAGGGCCAGGCAGCACGTGAGCCGCCAAAGATTTACCCATCCCAAAGAGGGAAGCCGCGCAGCTCCAAAGGAGAAAAACCTCTGCAAAGAGGACTTGCATTTATTTATTTTTCCAGGAGGAAAGCTGCTCTTCTGTGGGCGCGTGCGTGCGTTTGTCAGGACAATAGGAAAAAGGACACTGGAGCAGAGCTGCCAGGAAACAGTCGGCCATCTGCCCGCATGGAGAGCAATTTTTCCTTTTCTTTTGTACTAAGTGGAATGTAGCTGAGAGCCGCCATCCGCCCGTGCTGGGAGGAAATCTGAGAGCCTGTGCTCTGCCAGGGAGAGGAAGCATGGGGGAGGGAGTGCACCCCGTCCATGTGGTTAAGCGGTCATTACACTCACGGCCAATAAAAGTGGGAAAAAAACACTAACCAAAACCCCCAAATCCAGGGGAAAATTGCTCTTCCTCCTCCGCCCTTTCACTCTCACATGCAATTCAGTACTCACCCCCCTCCCAGGGCGATCCCAAGTGCAGGAACCGCTAAAGGGGCTTAGCGGAGGATGGTGTCAGGAGGGCAATGGCTGGGGAAACAAGGATTTCCCCCTGCGCTGACACTGGTACCCCCGGACAAGAAAGCAACACAAAGAGACTATCACCTTGCATGGACACGTTTCTCAGCTGCCTGCATCCCTCTCAGTAACCAGGCATTTAGCAACCCAAGCGCAAAACAGCTTGGGGAAGGAGCCTGTGCTCCTTGGCTCCCTGACCTGCTAGACAAGGGTGGAGTGTAAGGAGCAAGTCTATTGTTTATAGCCATCCATATATTGCCCCCCAGGGGCTTTGGTACTGCTTCAGACTAGAAAAGAAAACTACATAACAGGAGGGGAAAAAGAGATCTGATCATCTGGTACCATCAGGCAAAAATGCTGACACAAGCCCATGATGACTTGGTAGCACCCTCTTCTGCCACTTTAGTGGCAAGAAACCCCAAAAAGTTAAGAAAGGTAAAATTTTTAGAAATGTCTACACACCTTTGAAGTTTAATGCCAGTTTTCAAAAACAACTGAGGATCAGATTATTTTTAAACAAACATTGTAAAAGCACCTAACATTTTCAAAGAATTGTAAGCATTCATTCCTTTTTCACTCATCGCAACAGGAGACAATGTCTAGGTACTGCTAGGAAAATTGAGAAACCACTTATGTCCATCTTCATGCAATTACATATCTTGCAAAGTCTGGCACTTACCAGGTGCCAGATCCAGCTCCAGAGCCAGCAGAACTTGCTAATGTGGGAGATGTCCAAGATAATAGGTCACAGTCCTGAAAAAGGTACTTCCAGAAGATCTGATTAATCTAAAGAGCTTCCTCATGTCCTGGCAGCTCAGAAGATGGACAGACTGATCCAGTAACGCTCTGCACTTAAGTGTGTCCAAGTTAGATCTGGACTGCCAAACACAAGTCCCAGTCCCTTTCAGAAACGAGACTCAAGTTTCCACATTCTGTCATGACGTTTTGAACATTTTACTTCTTGTAAAAACAAGACTATCGGTGTAGCACAGTGCGTGACCTGAAGCCACTTCCTTGGATGGATGAGAGGCAACAGGAACAAGCATAAGCAACGTAGAAACTTGATATAAGGAATTTTTTTTATTTTTTTTTTTTTAAGCCATGAGGATAATACAGCTCTGGAACATCGCTGGAAGTTTTCAAGACAAAACCCTGAGCAACCTGGTCTGAGCTCAGACCTGAATCTCTTTGAGCAGGAGGAGGCTGGAGTAGAGACCTCCTGCAATCCCTTCCAACCTGGATTATACTATGATAACCCGCTGTTAATTACTCTAAAAGAAAGAATTCACTCTCATTTTCTCTCTAGAAAACAAGATAAACAAACCAACCCCCCAAAACCTGCAAAAAGATATCCCTTTCAAAACAGTATTGCTAGGTGGCTCTTCCTTCCCAAGAGATATGTTTTGTCTTTCTCCAATTGACCAGCAAGCAAGCAGTAAAAAATGGCTGCTAGAACAAGATATACAATTATGCTACCCCTAACACACTTCCACAGTCTTTTGTGCCTAGTAATTCTGTAGTGTCTAACAAACTTCAGCAGTTCAGTGGAAGCTATTAGGGAGGCCATGAATCCACCAGTAAGTCTGCCTTGGCAAATATTGATGAGTGCTATAAATTCTCACTACTAGAAAAAGAAAATACTTTCTTCCTAAATTCATTGGATTTTCAGAGCAACAGGGTGCAATTTTTTTTAAAAGCTTAAAGTTATTTCATAACTAAATTAGAAAAAAAAAACCCTTGAGAAATACTGAAAGCATTTACTTGGGAGATTTGGGTTTTTTCTTTGCTGAAGCATTTCTTTTGGGTTTCTCATGGCAGAAAACCTAGAAACTGGAGTTATTAAACAGGCATATGTTGTTCACTGCTCTCCTCAAGGGATCTGCTAAAGGCAATATATACTCTAGAGGACTTTGGTTTCCATTGTTTACTTTCTTCCATATACATCAAACTGTTTGATAACAGCAGAAGCAGAGCACCCATGTATGATTTCCTCCATCCAGCCCTTATCTCATGACTGAAGCAGAACTATTCTGACAGAAGCTTCCAACCCAGAGAATGTGCATCCAAGTTTTGTATTCCAGGGTAACCACAAGGGCATACTCCACCCAAGATGTTTGAATGTTGTCCTGGACTGAGCCCCAATACTGTTTACTGTGCACAGGAAAAACTCATTACTACAAAGCAGCCAGCGCTAAATGCTTTTCACAAGAGCGCATTTCACAGGACCCACAGCAAAATATCAAAGTAGGAGTCTTCTGGAGTCAAACCCTTTGCAGAAGCCCCTGTTCCCTGAATTATTCAATAAACATCATCCCCTTTCATCTTAAATGCTCATAAACATCTCATTTCCAGCCCCATGTGAGGCAAAATCCTAGCTCTACTGAAGGTATTGATTTGACTCCAGTGATTACGGTGTGGCTTGCATTTTACCCACCAAACCCTCCACGTTCACCCCCCTTCTGCTCCTCACCAACACAGGTCTACCTACAGAAACCCAAGCAGAGTCCCCTCAGCTCAAGTCCGTAAAACCTCTCTGGAAGGGACAAGTCTTGCAGGTTCTCATGCAATGCTAAAAGAATACAAATGTTTCTTACAGGGTGAGAGATGAGGACTCCCACAGCTGATGACCAGCACTAGGAGACAGGTGACTTACTCAATACAACAGCCTGATGATAAGCAGGTTCCTCTGTGAACTTCCCACCCCCACCCCCCGCCCCAAAAATATCAGCTTTACACACTCAGCTCTAAAGGTCTGGCTCAGGAAAGAGGCTCTCCATAATGTTTTTCTCCCTGCAGAGGATGGTGATGTTAACAATGCACATGTTCTCTAGATTAGATAACCCATGAACAGGCCCATTAGATATTCCTCACCAGAACCACCTTCTTTATGCAAAGGTAGAAGCTGCACTATGTTGATTCAATTACCCCTGGCTGAACACAACGGATCTTTTGACAACAACCAGATTTTCTTTATTGGAAAGAGAATGTCTACAGACATTACTGGCAAACTAAACCTAAACTTGATCTTTTAGGGGAAATTCCCCAAACATTTTCTTCAATTAGAAGAGGTGCAAGAAGAGCTTATGTAATGGTATACTTGATTTATTTCTTGGCTGGTAAGAAAAATGTTTGGCATTCAAGCAGGCATTCTTCTTCCCATCCCTTCCACATGCAATAACTCAAACATTCAGATTGGATAGTGTTTACTTAATAAAAAAATCTATCATTCACTTCTCCAAGTGGGTTCACTGCATTCATATTAAAAAGAAAAATAAGTAGTAAGAGAAATTTCAGCACTAGAAATAGGTTAGCAAGAAAATATCTCTGCTTATATGCCTCCCCAAGCAAAAGGCATATTAGAGATGCATAGTGTTTGTAAATACAGTTACCATATAAAACTAAGAAATCACTTTTCTGTAGATTTTCTTCACACAAATCTGACTTTTGATGACAGGTAAAAATAATGATGAGTAAAAAAATCAGTCCTACCTCAGGCCATACGTTTAGCAAGACTGACTTTTCAAAATACTGTACACTGAGATAAGAGTAAGCAGTTTATATGGCAAATATGCTCCCAGATAACTCAAATTAATATAAGTTTCTACAGAGGAACTAAACTGGAACAATAGACCAATCCATGAGTACTAACTCTTGATGATCGCCTGTAAACTACTCTTTTACCTTAATACTTACCTCTTTAATACTCACAAACTCTGAACCATACTGTAAAAGTGCCTGTTTCTCTTACCTGACCAGAAAGGGTCCAGAAACTAAGTTATATGAGCAAGATGCACTCACCTGAAATACAGCTGCATGGTCTCAGCAATTCAATTTGCATAAATCAAACCGATTTGAGCATTGCTGGATGAGTAAATTACTTATGGTTTCTGATCAACTGAAAACATAAAACATTTTTTGACAAGTTTGATCTGTTTAGCTAGATTGGATGTGTGTGTTAACCCTCCACTTCAAAAGGGGACAAAACACTTTAAGGCTTCCCCTCCTTCTCTTTTTTTTTTTTTGAAGGGAAAAAAAGGAGGCAAGGGAAGAGATGGGACTACCCTGCCATCTTTCTCCAAATAGTTATTTATATAAATTTTTTTTATTCAACTACAAAACTGAAAAAGAAATACCATAAAATTTTCTCCAAAGCACCAAAAAGGCCCGAACCTCACTTCCAGGGCATCGCTCAGCTAAAGTTAATGGAGCAGTGACAGTTGACACAAGCTTGTTTTTCTGGTGATCTCCTCAACATACACTGATGAAGCACAGTGAGAGATATCACTAAGTTACACTGACTCTGGGAAGCAGCTGCTTAAGAAAAGGTGCATTATACAATCTTCTGCTTAATTCTGCATTTAAGGATTTCATGGCAAGTCCTACCAAAATCTCCTTTATTGCAAAACACTGTTCACAAGTTTAAAAAA
>VXBH01007616.1:1229532-1264963 GCA_013400035.1 Rynchops niger | reverse complement strand
AAAAAAAAAAAGCAAACTTACATGTATAACAGAGACAGTGAGACAGCTGAACTTCTGAAGTCCTTCAGGAAAAAAAGAGTGGGTTGGTGATTACCTGCTTCCAGGCCTTTTGAAAATTTATTTTTACTTCAAAGTAGAAAGAAGGAAAAAATCAATGTAATCCAAGGTCAGGTTTGATTTTTCAAAAAGCAGATCTTTATCAGGAGCCTGAAATAAAGTACTACTACTGAACGCATCCAGAGGAAGGCAACAAAGCTGATGAAAGGGCTGGAAAGGCATGTCCTATGAGGACTTTGGGTTTGTCTAGTTTGGAGAAAAAGAGGCTGAGGTGTCACCTCACTGCTCTCTACAACTTCCTGAGGAGGGGAAGTGGGGAAGGAGATGCTGGTCTCTTCTCCTTGGTACCCAGTGATAGGACACGTGGGAATGGTTCAATGCTCATTTCTTTACCAAGAGGATGGTCAAACACTGGAACAGGCTTCCTAGAGAGGCGGTCAATGCCCCAAGCCTGTCAGTATTTAAGCAGCATTTGGACAATGCCCTTAAAAACATGGTTTAACTTTTGGTCAGCCCTGAATTGGTCAGGCAGTTGGGCTAGGTGATCGTTGCAGGTCCCTTCCAACTGAAACAGTCTAGTCTATTCTACAAACAATAGCAATAATAAAAAACTAATGGAAGGCTGCCTTGAACATGAATGAGCGGAGGGACTGGGATCAGAATACGTTAAATTTGGTTTGAAGAACAGAAAAGCTAAAATTTTTAATCCTGCAGTGAATGTTGGTCAGAGTTAAGTCCTTCACTGCTCTGACAGGGCAAGTACTCTGTTTCTGATAATGTTTCCAGATTGCTTTGGATCAGAAAAATAATTTTACCCCATGCAAGCAAACATTAAGCAAGCGGGACATGAAGCAATATATTTCGTTAGAATAAGTTAGCTTGTAAAAAACCCAACTTCAACAGATTCTGACAATATTTTATAAAATTTGTGCCTTTCAGGCAATCCTATTTTTCCTTGAAACACACCCAAAAGTGTCTTTCTCTGACTAGTCAAGGAATTTTGGAATTTAACAGGGGAAACCTTGATTTCCCACTGAATTTGTGTACGCTAAATCATCCTACAAGAAAAGTTTCCTGCTGTGCAAACAAGATACCAGCAAGGCAAACTTTAGTACAGACTAAGCAGCAATAGCTGTCAGTATCCTTCACCAAAACAAGTACACGACTGTTGTAT
Organism: Rynchops niger; assembly: GCA_013400035.1. Lineage (NCBI taxonomy): Eukaryota > Metazoa > Chordata > Aves > Charadriiformes > Laridae > Rynchops > Rynchops niger. The sequence continues at coordinate 1,263,732 of VXBH01007616.1, read as the reverse complement.
GTGAGCAAAACTTCATGGCAAAACTTCAACTTTGAGTCACTCATAGTAATCTCAGGGGACAGAGACAGAAATCTGATGCAAAAAACCAGTTACCACGTGTTGGTTTCCCAGTAGGAAACCTCTCAGTCCTCTCTCCGAGTTTGACAAAGCTGAAAAATGGCAGCCAGCTAGATGAGGGCTTCTTACATCATTTGGAAAGAACTCAATAGCTTACACATCTCTTTTCAGTAAGAAATTCTCTTGCAGAGTTTGACTACAGATTGCCACACATACAGCCTAGCACGTCAAGGCAGGGAAAAAAGTTCTCAGTGACACCCTGATCCCAACCTCCCTGAATTCATGGAAAAGCTCTCATGGACTTCAGTAGACTGTGAAGGATGCTTTCAGGGTCTGTTTTTGGCCAGATGTCAATTTCTGAAGTGCTACATGTGCTGGAGAAGACACCCTTCTCAACTTCAGTAAGAGGCATTTATTTCCTTTTGCTACTATGCCGCTCTGGGTAACGCAAGACTGGATTCTTACCTAAAAGAAAACATGAAGCCTATATTCACAGCATGCTTTGCAGCTGCAACATGTCATGTTTTTGTATGTGGAAAACATATCCATCTTCAGGGGGCAGGAGGGGGCTTAACATTCTTTAAAGAAAAAGCTCCAATAGTCTGAAAAGTCTCTGGCAGCTCTTCCCTTTTCAATTTAGCAAGGTGGCGTTTGGCTGACACTGGCAAGCAAACTCCTATTTATGAAGTGCCCTCATGGTGCCCTGTGAAATTTGCCATTTCCTTCCATGACAGTCAGCACAATACATCACAAGAACATAATCCCCTAGAACAGGAGACCCAAGCCCCTTCACCGCTCTCCTCTGCAAACAGATGCATGCATGCTCCCCAGCTCTGGAAGTCACGGCCTGCTTTTGGCAAAGAACTTCAGCAGCTGCACATCTGCAGAGGGGGATCTCATCCTCCCCCCCCCCCCCCCCGCCGCCTGCAAAGCAAGCTCAGCATTTGTTTCTCTCCAGATGACACCCTGATGGGTTGATTTAATCATTCACATATGCATGCCTATTCACAATGCTAGCAAAATACCAGGGCTGTGACAGCATCTCACCTGAACTGCTCACAGTAACACGGCTTGTCAGCACGTGCTTGGCAAGAAGTCTCGCAGGATATGAAGAGGAAAGCAGTGTTCAAGGACATCACTAATATAAAATGATTCTACCAAACACAACTGGGTGTGTGAGATACCACTTATAAGAAGGAAAACACCTCAACAGGTGTTTAATTTTATGCCTATTCTCAAAGCCTGCTGTCTTCAGTTAGATTTAAGCTTGCATTGCATGAAGTCCAGTCCAGACCTTCCTGAGTGGGAATGAGGTACTGCACTGGGTGCCAGAGTACTCTGCTGGGTGGATTTAAGCATGCGCTTAGACCTATATGTCTGCTTAAATGATTTGCCAAACTCGGGGCACTGTACAGAATATTTAAGCATAGCAGGATCACAGAAATGCTTCACCACTTTGATTCCCAAAGGGAAATTTAATTAAGACACAAAGCATCTAGCCATTTAAAATTATTTTTTGTCAAAGAGCTGTAAGTCCTTGCCCCCTGAAACAGTCTCTCTGGTGGATTGCCAGGGACCCCAGTAAGTTTCTGGAAACACAACTTACGTGCCTGAACTTGGTAAGGAGCCACCTGCTCTCGGGGATCTGCAGAACCAAGAGTCTCAGTGCCTGGCAGGGTCCTACCCAGAACTTTTTTATCCACTTCCAAGTGAGGTGGCACCTTTCCCCACTCAAGCTGCCCCTATTCATCATCATCCCTCAACATTTGAAGTGTCTGGGCCAGATTTTCAAATGAGGTCAGAGCCAACTTTTTCTGACTGCTTCTCCGAGACCAGATATTTCTGCCAGGCACAGTCTCCCGCACAGTATCTAACCAAGGCAAGACCCTTCCAAGCAAGGTCAGCATCCCATATGCTGAACTGTTCAGCAAATCTGATTACTTACCATGATGTCTAATGAGGAGCTGGGCATAGGAAAAATACAGCTGCAGCATCTACTCGCAGAACCCATCTCTACACTAGTCTCAATTCAGATCAATAGCTCTCTGCTGCACGTGCACTAGAGAAACAAGACCAGCGAAACAACCTTCCATCCGCATTAGCAATACTATTTTACAGAGAAGACATGACTTGCTGCAGTTAAAGGAGGCCACAGTTGAAAACAAGGTAATGCCCCTCCAACAGCTCATGCAGCAGCATCTACCTTATTATTATCTACTATAGTGGCACAGCACCAATAGCAACTCACAAACCCCACTTCAGGCATCACAGATAGAGCCAAACAACAGCTAACTTACCTGTCTAGCTTCCTTCCTTTTGCCTTTTACTCTGATCTTCCATCACACATCTCAAAATGATGCAAGTCCCACACCCGCACTCCTAGATGAGACCTCATCAGCAGTGCACATGAAACCAGCTGCAAGAAGAACCCAGGGGACAGCCAGGCCCATCTGTTAGAGGCTTTTCTCTGCACTGGTTGGTGTTTTTATTTTAACTCCCTCTGCTTCTGGGCCCCTCTCCATCTCTCGCCCCTCCCATCTCCCTCTCCCTGCTCATGAGGAGAGAGTTTCCATCCTGGCTCTGGGCCAGCCCATGTACGGGCAAAGGCAGCCTTCAGGAAAAGCCATCTTCTGCTCCTTTTCATCACATAAACACTGCCGGTTCCCAGCCCAGGAGCACAGGGCTGAGCCAGAGTGTTGGCTGCAGCACAGGGGGACTGAGGACCAGCAACTCCTGCCCGGGCTGAACACAGCAGCCTGGCCACAGTGCAACCACCTCCTTTCCTGGCTCCCCTGCTCCCAGTGAGTAACACCAGGCTTTATCCCAACCACCCATGAGATGGTCAACACAGACTTATCTCATGTTCAGCAAAGGACCGTGTGTTACAGAACATAAAGATAACAGGTAACATTCAAGCCAAATTCTCGTTTGCACGAGCAGTTAAAAAAACCAAAAGACCCCAAGCAAGCCTGGCTGACAGTGTCCCAGTACCAGGATGACAACCTAGCCTGAAGTGTACAAGAAGGCCTCAGACATGTACTAACTCCTAATAAGCTTAAATAGTAAGAACTGACCTTTAATTACTGCTGTAACTATTGAATCTCCCCTGCTAAATCCCTGGAACTAACAGTATGCCAGATGCAGCTGGTTTCTGTAACCTGGGGAGGGGAAGAAGCGCTGAAACACAGGATGAAGATTATACCAGCACTCACAGAGTTCACTCCGGCAGGACATTACTCTTTTGAGCTTCTATTTTCCAGCTATGCTTGATTTCCCCTCAGCCTTACCACGGCACAGTACTATTTGCAGAAGAGACAGAAATAAGTCTCTCAGTGCATGTTACCTGCATTAAAGAAAGGAGTCTTAGTGTTTCAAACTTCTTTTAAGGAAGATTTCTGATGAGCCCCCTTTCAGGGTCTCTGTTTCACATACCTGGCACCCCATATTTGGCCAGCAAATGTTTAGGCAACGTATTTACCTCAGAGGAGTACAAACCCAGAGGGTTCAGCATAGGATAACTGTGGCCATCACACCAGGATTATCCCAAGAACACAACATCTGTTAGCAACTGCAACAGTGATGGGGTGGAACTGATATGGTTCAGAGCTGCTCAGAGACATCTCAACACAGGAAGGACAGGACCATCAAGATGACAGAGCCCCAAAGGTGTTTAACTGCAAGCTCTATGCCATGAGTTCCAACCAAGCTCCTGGCTCGCTAAAAGACATGAACTGGTGAAGACTTGCATGACCAGCTGGCAAGCATCCATTGCTCCAATCAGGAACTGGGCTGGCGACTTACAACTTTCACCTTATCGGTCCTGTATCTACAGACATAGAGTACCTTGACACAATTAGGAACCACATAAAGGCTGGGACAGATCTTGAATAAGACCAGCCTATAAGACCATTAAGTACCTACTTATGTAAGACAGCGATGATGCCTTCTAGTGCTATACTGACAGAGACCTTTAACTGATCCTGAGCCTCTTCTGTGCCAGGCTTCCACCCAAGGACATGGCCCTCAGTTGAAAACCCAGGTTGTAGAGGGTCATCAGCTCCAGGGACTCTAGCTTCTTTGTCTTAGGCACCCAACTTCAAGATCACCCAAGGCCCCAGCGGAAGCTTACATTTCAAAAGCACAGCCTTCACAAAGCCAGGAGCCTGCAGTTCAGTCATATGGCATACACATGCCTGACCAGAGACACCTGAGAATTAAAGTGGTTCCATTTGCTCTTCACTAAAACCTGGGCTGAAACCACCACCAAAGGGCATGCATATTCACACACTTCAGTCTGTGCTTTCATTTCCAGTAGTTGATAAAGCTGCTGAGGTGAAAGCCAGAGAAAAATCCCATGAGCAAGATAAGCATGCTATTGTCTTTTCCATTGCACTTCAGAGCTACAATCAAGAAAACACTCTCCTCTCCAGCCTTGTCTGGGTAAAACAGTGCTTACAGATCACAGCCCCTCAGATGCAATGTTATTTGGCTGTATCTAGGCAAATCCGGGCTCACTCATTTATTGTCAGAACTCAAATGCAAAAAGGCATTTATTTCTAGCTACATCCCACTCCCTTCTTCCCCATGGAGAGTCTTCTCAGTCCTTAAGGAACTGCTATGCAAGTTCATTAAAAGTCCTATTTCAGCATTTCCTTCGTAGTAGAGGCCTCTTCCAGCCAGCTCTTGGGATCCTGCCAAAAGACATATCAGCCACTAGTACTTAAATCCTTCCGCTAAAAAATGCTTCCCTGAAGAGCTTATACCTCAGTTCTGGCTGCCTAAGTGAGCTGATCATCAAAATTAACCAGCCTCAACAAGAGCTTAAGAGAGGTTTTTCCTCCACTCTTATGGGCTTAATGGTGCACTACAGAGCCTTTTCTCCCCTTGGTCTGGCCTCCACTTCAGAAGGAGGAGGAACTTCAGCACAGTTCCAATCAGGAAATAAATGTCAGGTACCACAAAAGGAAGAGAGAACCCACTGCTTTGGATGATGCATTCAGTGGGATCCAGAACATAACATTTACCAGGCACTTCTGAGATGCCCAGCATCTGCCCATATTTAATCCTCTGTTGTGTGAAGATCTGATTGGAGAATTTCTTAAATTTGGCACAAGGATTGCATTTGCCTCTGTGTCCCCAGAGCACCCAGCACAATACAGGTTTCAATTCCTGTCCATATGAATTAGTTGTTATGGCTGATATCCAGAAAAAACTCTGTGGAAAAGGTCCTACTGAGCTACGATCACCTCTAAAAACCACAGCCTTGCTGCTTACACGGTCTTTATTTATCATCATCTCCTTGTCGAAATGAACATTTCTAACACATAAACACACCGGGCATGGGACAAAGACGCATATTGCAAGCACTTGACAAAGGATCTAAATGCCCTTCTTGTTTTTGAAGAACAGAAAGCACCACGTGGTTGCCTCTGCAGACAAAATGTCCTAAAAGATTTCCCAAGGCAGTGAGCTGGGGACACTACAGAAAGCAGCACTTTGGGACACTCCACATGCACTTGTGGTCTACAAGCAGAATCGTGCTTGGGGATCTGAGCTGATGAACAGGGAGTGCTTCTGTGCTGCCTGTCAGGGCAAGGAACATGCCAAAAGGACAACCCAGGCTTCAGCACACAGCCTTCTCACCAGAGGCAAAAAGAGGTCCCAGCTGAGCCATAAGTCTTTAGCCTGCTTTTTACATTCCGGGTCACTCCAGCGCCCTTTGTTTTCAGTGGTTTCTCTTCCGTTTCTCAAAGAGATGCTCTATTACCCTGGGAAATCCTGTGGCTTTCTTCTCTTTTCCATACTAAAGAGTTTTCAGTTGTTTCCAAGTCTGGATATCTACCACGTTGGGACATTCTCACACGCTGAAACACTGTTTGTATTATTTTAAAAACCCCAACTAAACAAAAAACCCCCAAAACCAACAACCACCAAACCCCACAAACACTACTCTGATGACAACAATTCAAAATACAACACAAGGGTCAAGGAAACACATTCCTTTCCTCTGGCAGGATGCAGTAATGACTCCCTTTCTGGCGGTTCAGAAACAGAGCCAGTACACTTTATTGGACTTCACTACCACACACCAGGAATGAGTGGTCAGTAAGGTGGCAGAAAACACAGAAAAGAGCTTTTTAATCCACCAGCAACACCAGCAGCTCTCCTTCCAGTAGCAAATGAAAGCCCCATGGAAATCCCTCTGCTGCTCTCTTTATCCTCCCAGCTGACCTGCAGGCCGGAGACACTCCTCTCCAAAAGCAACAATCCTGCTTAAATGGCAAAAGCAAAGGTGGACAGAAACACCACAGGGTCAGGAACAGGTCCCATACAACTTGCTGACCTGTCCAGGAAACAAATCATGCTCTTGTAAAGCGCAGAATTAACTATCCCATGCTTAGCATTTACTACTTGCTCCTGCAAGGCTCCTCCAGTGCAGCCCCCGAGCAGTCAGAAAGCCTCAATCCCCCTAGATCATCCCTTTTCCAGCACCAACAGTCAACACCAAGGCTCCTTGAGGACTCATTAAACCAAAACCTCTGAAAGCGTCCCAAACACACCTCGCACAGTTTACCCACCAGTTTGCATTTGACACCCTGGGACCACAGCAGCAGACAGCTGTAAATTCTCCCCTGTTCCCTTCCCAATCACCATTCCCCTCCACCAACTCTATGCCTAATGCATCAGCATTCATAATCCCTGGGCACCACAGCAGGAAAGCAAGCTGGTGTTTCCCCAGCACAGGTGAATACTCTCATAGATCCCAAGCGGGAGTCAGAAATGCCACTCTCTTAGCTACGGGCTACACTCCAGTGCAGACATTTCCTCCTGCTGAAAGCAAAGCAAGAGAAAACCACGCTATCCAGAGCAGAAAGAGAAGTGCAGAGCTACGATCACAGAGGGAATCAGAGTTTTACTAGAACTGAGGGGGACTCTGCTGTTTGCTCCGGTAGGGCCCGGGCTTTCCCCAAAGAATTTACTCAGCGTTTCCTCATCTTTTTTGTTGCGGGAGATGGAGGCAGGGCTGAGTCCACCCCGGGGCCTCAGCTGGGCGGCTGGGCTGACTCTGCTCCCCGACCCCATCGCTCCCGAACCACTTGGGCCGACTGTTCAGCAGCGGGACCGCCGTCCTCTCCGCCTCCCCTCGTCTCTTCTCCCACCCGCCCGCGGCCGAGAGCCTCTCCAGCTGCCGACCCGGCTCACCCGCTGCCGGCGCTGGCGCAGGGAGCAGCAGCGCTCCCCTTCCCGGCGGGAAAGCGGCGGGGGCGAACGGCGGCGCCCTCAGCGGCCGACAAGGTTAGGGGGTTCGGCTCACTCCCCCCTCTTTCCGTCTCTACAGCCAAACGCATTACCGGGGGAAGAAAAAATAACTTAGGGGCTAAACGGAAAAAAAAAGAACTAGCGATTTTTTGGAGCGGCACCGATTCCTCGCCACGGTAGGCGACAGGCGGCGGGGGCTGCCTCCCGGCCCCTCTGCCCNGCGGGCAGACGGCGTCCGACCCGGGCGGAGGGGCGCTCGGTGAGGCTGAGGGGTGCACGGATTGGGGGGCGGGGTGTGTGGTGCACGGAGGTTGGGGGGCTGCCGGTGGCAAGGGCAGAAATTTAGGGGGAAAAAAAAAAAAAAAAAGGACAAACCCAAATTCACAAACTTTTAGCCTCAATGTGACAAATTTGAATGTTAGGACACGGAAAGAAACAGAAAANAAATATCCGAGGGAAAGTAGAAAATCCTTACTTGCGACCAAAACCGGCACCGGTTACTCCCAAGAGCTTCCCGTTGCTGGAGGAGCCCATCACAACGTCTGAGCGGCTCACGGACAGGCTTCGCGGGAAAGCAGCTGGCCAGGAAAGCCTCAAGCTTGCGAGAAGCTTTCCATCAGCTGATCCATTCACCTGCGTGGGCCGTAATCCTGTTGGCACAGAGATTTGCTTGGTCAGACCTGAGCCAGCCCTTAAAGCGAGGGAGGGATCTGGATTGGAAAGGGGATTAATTCTTCCTGCAGGTATTTGGTTCCCAGGGTACATAAGAAAAAAAAAAACAAACATATCAGAAAGAGGTTTTCTCCTGAGTAGAAATACACAGTTAGTAACATACACCCAAAGCTGGGAAACGACCAAACTCCCAGTGCGAAAGGCCACCAGCTGCCAGCCCAAAGCCTCCTTGCACAAGACCGTAGCTTTGCTGAACAGCCGTGATGGCAATGCCACTTGCAGTGTCACCTTTGCAGTAGCCATCCCCTAAAACACAATCTTTGACGGGTTGTGGTCATATACACAAAAGCTCCCAAAAGGGAGAGACCAATGATGTCGTCCTCAGCAGCAGGTTCATTAGTTTTGATTTATAAAAGGCACATGTCCTTTGCAAAGGACATGGGCAATCCTTTGTAGCCATCTAATTACAAGTGAGGTTAATACATTGCCAGTTTACTCAGGAATAGCCAGAAGACCCAACACTGCCATCAGAGCAGAAAGCCTAAGGTTCAGAGCAAGCCTGGAAGATGAAACAACTCGGTAGCTCTACTGAAATACCATCATCACCTCAGCCGGCTTTTCCTTTTAATTTCTTTCACCAGACATCACATACCCTCAGATAATCCTATTACCCAAAGCACTGTTTCATTAATACCCCACTAAGGAAATCACTAATAATCACGACACTTCAACTACTGCTAGAATGACTCGGCTTTGGTTTAAAATTAGAAAAACAGCACCACCAGCTTCTCGCATCATGGAAACAAACAAAAAAAGAAGAGGCAGCTGCCATCCTGCAGTGGCTGGTGTACCCCCCACATGTGTCAGCCCCTCATGTTTCACCTGTATTCACTGCAATGCTCCAAGTCACGGTAGGCCCAAAACCAAGACGGCAAGAGCTCCCCTCAGCTATCAAAATGGACAAAAACAGGAAGGCCTCAAGTGCAAGCCCCTTCCCTCTTGTCACCTGTGGGCACCCGGTGACAAGAGGGAAGGGGCCTCTCGTCCTCCTCCAGCATCTCATGAATCTGAGGGGACACTCCTCGTCAGGAGGCTACCGCTCAGCTGGGCTCTTCCCCTCACAGCCCCCAGGTGCCATCTTTGAGGCGGGAAGAACCACCTCGCCTTCCTTCGAGGTTCCCCGCTCTGTCCCTTTAAGGGGCGGGCCGCCACCTTCCGCCGGCGCTGATTGGTCGGTTGCCCCTGCCTCCTCCCCTCCCCCCCCGGGCTGCCGTTAGAGGCCGTTAACGGCGCCGTGCGGGTCATGGTGGCGGGCGGCGCTGTGCGGCTGCTGCCGCTTCCGCGCCCCCTCCTCGGTCGGGCCGCCGGGGCGAGGGGGGTGCTGTCCGGTTGGCCGACCGCGGGGCGCGGCGGGCTGCGTACCGGACGCTGGGTCGCGGTGGCCTTGGCGGTGCCCGCTGGGACGGGTTGGAAGGAGAGGCCGGGACAGCGGGGGCCGGTGTGGGTAGGGGAGCTCGGCCCGGAGCGACCGCCCCGGGGGCTGCTGCGGCGCTTGGGTTTGGTGTTCAGCTTGGGTCTGCGGGCCTGTGGGTTGCTGCTACGCTTCGGCCCCCTGTTGCTGCTCTACCCGTTGAGCCGCCTGTGGCCCGGCCTGGGTGCCCTGTGGCTGCGGCTGCTGCGGAGGGCGGCTGAGGCTGCCGGCCCCACCTGCATCAAGCTGGGCCAGTGGGCCAGCACCCGGAGGGACCTCTTCTCCGAGGCCTTCTGTGATGAGTTTTCAAAGCTGCATGTTGAGGTGAGCCCGCATCCGTGGGGCCACACTGACGAGCTCCTGAGGAAGGCCTTCGGTGACGACTGGACAGGCATCCTCAAGTTCCAAAGCCAGGAGCCGGTCGGCTCAGGCTGCGTCGCCCAGGTGTATAAAGCCTATGCTGACCTCACAGCTATCACTGGCTCCGAGGCCAAGGAGCTGTCTCGACGCTCAGAGTTACAGTCTGCTTTTGAAGCATGGGAAGTGTCAGGCTTTAGAGGCCTCCTCAGGTGGCTGAGGAAGAGGAAGAGCGAGGAGATGTGGGATGAGAGCAGCAAGGAGGAGCTGAGCCCAGCAGACTACTCCCGGGGAAGTCCTGTGAATGGGACAGCCCTTACGAAGCAGATGGCCAAACCACTCCGGAATGCAAATCCTTCATCAGCCAGACGTCTCATGCCTGTAGCCATTAAAGTAAGTCATGCATCTGGACAGTAGATGTATGAAAATGGAGCGTGCTGGACAAGGCCGATCAGATTTTGGTTCCCAAAGAGATGAGTAGCTGGCTAGGGGCAGGTAGAGCAAAAGAAGTGATGCTTGTCTCCGTCAATGTCTTTCGTCAGTGCTTTGGTTCCAGCCAGCTGGAATCCAGACTTATGGTGGTCGCAGCTCTTCCCAGCCCAGAGAGCTCGAGTACACATACTGCCTGTGGCATTTTTGACATGGCATGTGGATACCAGAAATGCCTGCAAGGGCCTAGTTTGTATTAAAATAATGAACATTAAGCTTGGTTTCACCTTCCAGAAAATGAAACCTCTTCTCCTCACATGAAGGAATCTGTAACAGACAAGTTCTTTCCAGCAAAATTTATTTAAAGAAATCTTACATTCGAGCTGTTCCAAATATTAGTCAGTACTGCATGGCACAGAGAAGGTGAGAGTGCAAAAGCAATGAAAAATGGTATTGGGTGAGATGGTAGGCTTCAGCACAAATATATTCCATTTGAAGATTATAATGTGTTCCTTTACAGCTTAATCCATGTCAAAATGCAAATTATTATGTGGACTAGCTGGGGAAGCTTTGTTAGCTCCCAGTTTTATAGGCTGGGTTCTGTCTATTTGGAATGCATCACTTTAGCTGATTGAAATGGACCGTCCTTTTAACAACGTTTGAGGAGTTGATCTTGCCACCGTTCATTCTTGTGCAGGTTCTGCACCCTGGACTAGTCCACCAAGTCCAGATGGATCTGTTTCTCATGAAGATGGGTAGCCACATCATTGGACTTCTCCCTGGATTCAAGTGGCTCAGTTTGACAGAGATTGTGGAGGAGTTTGAGAAGCTTATGATTCAGCAGGTGCGTGCCATGCCACGGTCCCCATGTACTGAAACAAAACTGCCCTTTGTTTGCTACTGGCTGGCACTAACTGTTCATAGTGCTACTTTTTAAAGGGTTAGATGAAGGCTTGCTTGTTCTTTAGTTACGTTCTTTATTCTAATCAGTCGTAATCTTACTGTAGGAAAGCTTATATGATCAGAGAGTAGAAAAAAAAAAACCAAAGCAATGAAAAAATGTAACAAGCACTATTAGATTTAAAAATCTTTTTTAGACTTTCAGTATGTCTTCTAGGGAACAGCCTGAACAGCTAGCTAGCCATATTGACAGTCCTTTTTGCAGCATTGTGAAGGCAACCACTGGTGAGAGACCTCTCCTTAGGAAAAAAATCTCTCCAAACAAATCCTCAGGCATGTGTTTTTTCTCTTTAATCCTACACGTATATTTGCAATCTATACTTACTCGTCATGTTTGTTGGCACTGAGGTATATATATTGGCATAACTAATATACTTTTACCTAAGTTAATAATACATTCTGTACTGTTATTGTTATCAGACTTGTAGTGTTGGTAAAGCTAAGCCTTGCAAATAGATCTGAAAACATGTCCTGATTCACTAATGTCTTCTAAAGACACAGTCCTGAAATGCCCTTACTACCGAACTTATAAAGATTTCACTACAGGCTTAATTAGTCTTATGTTTCTCTTAAAATGAACTATTATCTGCTAATTTCATTTTTGTGTCTAGATTGCAGAGTCTGAAGTCTGTTACAAACTTTTTGAAAGCCTTAATTCTTTTCTACTATTACAAAAAAATCTACACAGTAAATCCATGTTGTAAACTGTTGACTCTATTCAGATGTGACTTGAGGACATTAGTACCAGTTTAGTCTGGCAAAGCTTTTGGTGGGTGTGCTGAAGACTGAGGATAAAACAAGCATCTGATAGGCTTGTTATAATTTCCTTTCATTTCTTTTTGAAAGAACAAGAAGTATTCCTGGGATATTTCCCATTTCCAGACGAGGGAGGTGAGGCAAGGTTATCTGCCTCCTTGAGCAGCAGCAGTGGGCAGGAGAGATGCCCTTGTGTCAAGGCACTGTATCACTGAAGAGCTAGGGTCAGGACTTTCCATAGTGGATTATTTTGTACACATTACATTAAGTTTCTTCCTGCTGTGGCTGCCTATCTGTAAAGTGAGGCTAGGGCTGCAGTTCTACTCTGCTTGCCTTGCTATTTGGACAGTAAGCTTTGCTTCAGCATCTGTCTTACCCTTTAAGATAATGCAGTCCTGGTCTTTTTTGAGGCACCATGCCTATAGTAAGTCACCCATATTTTGAAGGTGCTGGGTTGTGGGCCATCTGTTACCCAGTCTGTTACTCTACTCTTCCATCAGGAAAGCTATAAGCATGTAAGAAGCACCGCTCTCTTTTGTTTTCATTCTGGCTTTCTGACTAGCTTTGTTGGTATTGAGCACAGTCATGTCCTTATACAAGATCCTGCAGATGTAATTCTAATCAAATCTAATTTCCAACCTGCTTTTTCTTTTTCTCCCTTGAGATTGACTTACGCTATGAAGCCAGAAATCTGGAACGCTTCCGACAAAACTTCCTCGATGTCGATTTTGTAAAGTTTCCAACTCCCCTTTGGCCTTTAGTAACGACAGATGTTCTAGTGGAAACATTTGAGGTAAGAATTGCAGGGTCTGGGAGTGGTGGTAGCAGTGAGAAGGCCCTTAGGAGAACATGCCAAGGAGGTGTTTTTTTGAGAATGAGCAAACCAGAGGCAGGAGGATGCTTTCTTCTTATTTGCTTAAAGAGATTGGTGTCCTTCCTCAGTGTCTCTTCCACTCTCTTTGTTTGTAAGCAGTGCATCCCAGAAGACAGGTGGCAGACAACTCCATATAGAAGTGAATGCTTGTCCTGAAACTAAGCAGACCAGCAGTATGTCCAGCCACCATGTGCTTGCCTGGGCTTTGCAAACCAACACCATGCTTCAACTTTCCTCTGTGGTGGGTCAAAGCAAGGAGGAGCTCGGCAATCTGACACTTTCTGATGCTTGCCTCACTTCCCTTGTGGATGTTTGAGTCTCAGACAAAAGCTACTCCCAGCCTTGGTTTTCGTGCATGTGATCCTGGCAAGAGTATTTCTGCTAGAAGCTGTATCACACCCTCTTTCTAAAGAACAAACCCTTGCTTCTCTTATGTTCTCCATCACGTTAGATACAGCCTCTACTGAGCAGGTCCTTTCTAGGGTATTCTCATTGCCTTCTCTCAACTCTTGGCACCTGTGTTTGACTCCAGCTCTGTGTTTATTTCAGGAGAGTGAACCTATTTCGCACTATCTGCATGCAGAGATTGCCACAGAGCTGAGGCAGAGACTTGCAAAGATGGGCATGGACATGCTGCTAAAAATGGTAGGCACTTGGCTGTGACTGGAAGGGAAGGTGGTTTTCCTGCAGAAGTAACTCATTTTGGGGTAATAAGACAATATGGCTAGAGAGAGAACGTGTTTGCTTCCCACGTCTCCTACCCTTCTCCCCATGGATTCAAAGGTACAGCTGTGCCTTCTGGGGCTAGCCTGTGGATGCCAGGTATCTTGTGGTAACCCAGGACTTGGGCTGCTAGGGTGCTGTGCAGCTCCTCAGCTGGCAGAGGGAGGCTTTGTACTTCATGTGCAATGTAACACAAGGCCTGAGTAAAGCCTGGGCTAGATACACCACTACTGTAGACTCTGACATGGAGCCTCTTCTACTGCAGAAGGGCGATCTGCTTGTACACAGTAGGGTCCTCCTATGCAACTTGATCAGTGCATTGCTTAGGAAACCTACTAATCCATTTAATGAATATTCACATATTGCCCAAGTGCTATAAACTGCAATGTAATTAGCAAATATCATGCTTTCTGCAGAGACTGGATGTGACTCACAGGGAACGCAGCTAGCTAGTTTCTTCATTTATTGACCCCTCCTCCAAAACTGCCTTCTTTAAGGAAGAATTAAATATGGAGTAAAGAAGCTTATGATTCAGCTTCTGGCCGTCTAGTTCTTTTGTGGCTGAAATAACAACAAATGATCTGGAAAGGAGTTTTGAGAGGTGACACAACTGGCTTGTGAGGAGCCCTGAGAACTAGTGTGGAAGAGTTGCAAAAGAACCTGACAGTACTGAGTGGATGGGCAGTAAGTGTTAGATGAAATTCAGTTGATAACTGCAACATCATGCTAGGGTGGTTACGAGGCCTGCAGTTCTGACTCCATGTAGTGTGACAGACTGAAATAGCTTTTACTGCTCAGAAAAGCAATGGTGGAACCAGAGTAGTTTATGCTAACGTTGGATTCAATGGTTAGGAGTAAAGCAAACCCCTCAAATTTTAGGGGTAGGAAAGAATTAAAGAGCAAAGAAACAACATTATGGCTGTAAGTAAAACCAATACCTGTTTCTCAAATACTGTGTGCAGTTCCAGTCCCTTGCTGTCTAGGACGCTCCATTTCAAGGGCTTTAACAGAACTAGAAGAGGTGCAGAGGAAGGCAGCCAGCATTATTACTGGTGTGGAATAGCTTCCATACAGGAATGGTGAAATAATTTGGACTCTTTAATCTGGAAAGCAGAGAAATTAGTAGCTTGTGACAGAGATATATGCAGTCATGAGTGCATGAGAGTGAATATGGATCTGCTGTGTATAGTTTCTCAAAAGAACAATGTGGAGGACATAAAATTATCAGAGGTAATTTTTTTGCAGGCAACACCTAAAAACTCCTTTTTTTTTCCACACAGCTCTAATTATTTATGTGGCAATTGCACAAATTCGTAGGAGAAATCCATGAAAGACAAAGATAACCTCCTTGGGGCAGGAAGTCCTGCAGTCCCAGGTGGCCAGGAGGGTTAGCGAGGAAGTACTGTCTTGTGCTTGCCCTCTTGATGGTCCTTTCTGTTGCTAACTACTAGCAGAGACAGAGAAGTGCTACATACACTTGTTTCCTCTTCTCTTGTTTTCCTTATTTTCAATACAGTTGTAATATGGGTTGATGTCCCAGAGTAGAGAAAGTTAACCATTCACTATAAACCATGCCACTAATGGCAAATGGCCTATTTTTACTGCATTACTCTTTGCCAAGGCCCACCAGCATGCCCTCAGTTTAGGGTTAATTGCCAGAGAGCACTACCATTCCCTGCAGGGAGTCCTGGCTGTCTTAAATTAACTCTATGAAACACTGGATTGTTTCACACAGCTCTGTTGACTCCCCTAGAGTGAGTAGCATCCATGCC
Organism: Rynchops niger; assembly: GCA_013400035.1. Taxonomy (NCBI): domain Eukaryota; kingdom Metazoa; phylum Chordata; class Aves; order Charadriiformes; family Laridae; genus Rynchops; species Rynchops niger. The sequence continues at coordinate 1,248,401 of VXBH01007616.1, read as the reverse complement.
ATGTCAGCACAGCTGGTGTCCAGCAGAAGCCATTTGCTGTGTTTCTGCATAGGGTAATGTACATTATTAATGGCAGCAAACAGACCAGAAACAAACCTCTGCTGTTTGCCTCAGAGTTTTGGTGTCGGCAGGTTTGGTTGGAATGAGCTGCTCTAAGACTTGCCTGTCCTCTAGGTCTTTGTTGACAACTTTGTCCATGCTGACCTGCACCCTGGGAACATCCTGGTTCAAGGCACAGCCCACGTCAGCACCAGCTGCAAGGAGCAGACAGCCATCGTGGACCTGTGTGACACACTCGTAGTGGAAGTACAGCCACCCCTCAGACGGCTCTGCCTGGTGCTGCTGGATGCAGGGATCGTGGCAGAGCTGCAGAGCGCCGACATGCAGAACTTCCGGGCTGTTTTCACGGCTGTGGTCCAGGGCCAGGTGAGGCCTCTGTCATGAGGCTTGGGAAGGGAAACAGCTGGAAAATGTGATGGCCAAAGTGATAGTTTTATCTCTATTTCCCCTTACAATCCTCCCTAAGAGGGGAGAGGAGACTTGCTGGCGTGGTAGCTATGCCAGACACAGGGGTAAGATGTTCAGCTACAGCCAGGAGGCTGCCAGAGTGGAGCAATTTCAGTGTTCCAGGAAACAAAACCTGTTAAGTGGGAAGCAGTTAAATGGGCTGCCACCCCCTGGTTAGAAGTGCTTCTGATGCAAGTTAGGACTGCCTGGGAGCCACTTGCATTTGAAACTGTTGCAGAATCCGCCAGGTTTTGCTAGAGAAGAGGAGGGAATGGATTAACATCTTGGTCTTCCACACATATTCTCTTCTGGAGCCTTGCAGCTGGAAAGCCCATATGCCATCCTCTATTTTGCTGTTGCGTCAGTGTCTGTAGAAAAGAGGAAGCAAAACAAGTGGGTGTAGGAAGGGTCTGGCCTCTCCCAGGCTCCTCTGTATAAGGGGAACTACTTTATCCTCCTTCCCACTTACTTAAAATACACTCTCAAATGGACTAAAGAATCTGGTGCTGATGTCTCTTGTTCATTCTGAGAACAAGCATCTGTGCTCATACTTGTATGTTGCTGTTTCTCAGCTGTGGGTTGGATGGCTCACCAGCGTATCTCAGGAGGGACACATTTTAACTTGGTCAATTTAATCTGCTGAAACATACTGAGGAGTCAGTGCTAAACCACGTATTCAGGCTCATCCTGAGCTGCCCGACTAAGTTCTCAGCTACCACACAAAAACTACAAACATTTGATTGCAAGTCCTTCATTGCTCGGGTTGGGTGTAATTCATGATCTACAGGTAAAAAACTTCTACAGCAAGTCTTATTGCCATACCTGGGGCCTCTGGCTCTGTATATTGCTGTCAGACATACCTTCCAAGAAGTGAAGCTTGGATACGGCTCCCCCGCTTTCCTATCAAGCATCTGCTAGTGTACAATCAGCTTTCTCTTCCTCTGCAGTTTTCAAATAGAAGGTTGGACTAAGCCCTTAAGGGAGATTAATATATGGCCTTCCTTATACCATTATCTCCTCAGCTAAGACGAAAATGACAGTCTTGTGGGTTTTATTTTTCCCCCTGAAAGTTCTCCTGACTGTTTGAGAGATGTCTTTGTTGTGTTCTACCCGACAAGGCCTGCAAGAAAAATAAGCAGGGTTTTGCCAGATACCAGCTAAGACTTTTGGACTAGTTCTGCTCTTTCTGCACCTGCTTTTGTTGATTTGTTGGGTCTCCGTTGCTGGAATGGGAAGGCATGGCCCTGGGAGTTCTCCTTGCAGTATGCCTCCTCCAGGGACCTATGGAGCAGAGGCCTTCTAGGGACGATGATGTCCAGCTCCCTGTAGGCCTTGCTGACAACAGTGATCAAGTTCTGATTCTCCTTTTCAACTTGTTTCACAGGGGGAGAGAGTGGCAGAACTGATCCTTCATCACGCCCGTGCTAATCAGTGCCAAGACATCGAGCGATTCAAAGCTGAGATGGCAGAACTTGTGACCAAGGTCCGGGGGAACACCATTGCCCTAGGAAAGGCAAGTGCACAAACTGTGTCCCATCCTCACTTACTTGTAATTCAGTGCAACTTGGCTTTCAGAATGATCCATGTGGAAAGGCCAGCTCTGATCTCATCAGCACCACCAGCCAGTACTGGGCACTTTTAGTCTCTCAGATGCAGCAAAAGTCCATAAAATCCTTTCTTATTTCCTTCTAATTAAAAAATCATGTGTTTAGTTGTAGGTTTCTTTGGGGGTTTTGTTTTTGTTGCTTCCTTCCTTTCTTTCTTTCTTTTTAAAAAAATAATCTCTAACATCTGCAGTTCCCTGTGAGGAGTTTCTGAGCCTGATGTTACAACTTGCATCCTGTTAGCTAAGGCCAGCCTGGGCCCTTCAGAGAGTGTAGTATGGTGCTATCGAGCAAATCAGTGCATGTTGTGTACTGCTGTGAGGCCAGACACTCTCAGCCTTCCTGGGCTGGCAAATAAGCAGAACCCTGGGTCACAGCTGAACTCCTTATCCTGGGTGGGGTCAGGGGGGTCATACCTCAGTGTTGTCTGTTTTCAGCCTAATAATCTTGTACCATCACTAGAACAAAATGGTAACAAACACTGAGAAGAATCCTGCCTGTCACTCATGCATCTCAGTCTTCTTGACCACAGTTTTTTTGATCAGTTGTTAACTTCTTTTTTTATTCCAGCTTCAGGTGGCAAATCTCCTCTCGAATGTCTTTAAACTATTGATGACCCATAAGGTGAGGTCCTGTCACTGTCTGCCTTCAATAGATGGAAGTTCATTTGGGGAGGGAGAACTACGGGGAACATGAAGGGGTTGCAAGGAGAGGGACACTGACTTATGAAACGAACTGCTTAGGAGGGAGACTGCAGGAATGCATCATGTGTTGTAGGCATACTGTTTCTCAGGCCTTGATACGTACCCTACCAAGACCAATTTCTGTTTTGTTGGGCTTTGTCTTAATACTGCATTTAAGCATTGATATTCTTTACTAAAAGGAATTCTAATTTATTTAGTAAAAGGAATTCTAATTTATTTACTAAAAGGAATGTTTCTGTAACACATAGGTTTTTCTCTATCTCTTTTTTTATAGTCCCTTAGAAGCAGAAAATGAAATCTGATATATGTTCTGCTTGTGTACCATTGCACGCTTTCTTCCCTGGATCTTCCTTGTTATGTGGTTATGTAACAGCACTAGGACACTTTACTGGTTTGTTAGAGGCCTCAAAAGTGAGGAGTTGCTCACAGAACAGAGATTCCCTCTTATAGTATTTGAGGGACAACCTTCCATGGCTGCAAACAACTGTGGAAATCAACAGAGCTACGGTGACTTGATTTAGAGGAGATGAGAAGGCTGTCAGCCACAGGGCTGCCCAGCCTGCAAAGGGTCCCCCTAAACATTCCTTAGAGGTTTTTGTCATTAAGCTGGTTTCTAATAACATGGAATGTAATTTAGGCCTTTACAAAGCAGGTCCTCCCAATTCCATGAATTCTTAATGCCCTGGTGTGCCTTGAAACAATCCTGCTGTCTGGCTGGGAACTGGGGAGTAGTTTGTTCACATGCAGAGCAGGGGATAGTTTCCTCTGTGATTTGTGGGGGTCTTTCATGGCCATTCAGAAGGTGCATGTGTTCAAGGATATTGGATACTACTGCAGCTTATAAGTACACTAGCAATGGTGAGCACTCCTAAGCTCCTGCTATTCCAGTATGGAACAAAAAAAAAAAAAAAATTCCATTCCCCTTCTTGGAACTAAAAAACAAACTCCTGGGTTTCCTTAGGGCACACACTTACCCCTAAACTGTTGTCTTATTTCTGGGCCTGCTGCTGTATTTCAGTGTATTCTGAAGTCCAAGTGATGGAGTTTCAGTATAGTTTCAGATGCGTACATGCTCTCCCCAGCCTCTTCCCTTCCCTCTCAGCTTAGCTAGAGCTGGTACCTCTGTGGAGTGGGCTCAGGAAAAAAAAAAATGGTCCACTGAGTTCATTCAGGCACTTGTCATTCTAGGTGAAGCTCGAGAGCAATTTTGCTTCGATCATCTTTGCCATCATGGTTCTGGAAGGTCTTGGTCGTTCGCTGGACCCAGAACTGGACATCCTAGAGGCAGCCAAACCACTGCTCATCAAAACTGCAGCTTCTGTCCTCGAATAGACTTTTGTGGCTGCTGCCCTCTCACCGTGCAGGTTTACCTATGCCATCTGCGAGCTGACTGAAGCTGAAAGTGAAAAGTCACATATATTTTGGAAGTGCCATGCAGTGGTTACTTTCCATGACTGTTGCCTTCAGTCATTTCAGCCAAGCACCAGGCATGGGATGATTAGGAGGTCTGTTCCAGAAACCATGAAGACTTTGCACAGTTGGAGAGTTCTGACTCTACACAGTTCTAAGAGCTAATGTGCTCTGGCAGTTTTTAAACTGACATATCATGTAGTTTAGGTGCACAAGATCACTGCAGCCTGATGAGAAAATGAGTCTTACTTGTCTAGGAGTCTTTTAAAAGATGTTCATTGATCAAGTCTGTTTTGAAATATATCAGGGTAAATATTTAAAGTTAATTTATTGACTTACTTGTCACTGTGGTATGAGAAATTATATTCTAACACCCTAATTCAAGCTGAAAAAAGCCAGTAAACATTTTTGTCTTTTGTACTTTTAACTTCTACTTTTATTGTAGAAGTGTCCTGAGATCCTGCGTGGAATGGTCTGTTAGTCATTTTGGATGATAAAAACAGACGAGTCAGTCTGATTTTTCAAACTTCCATGCTCTAGCACAATACTATAGGAGTTTGAATTATAAACAGCAAAAGAAAATATTTGCCTCAGCTGAAAAGCTAAATTCATAATAAAAACAACTTTTGGGAATATTTATACTGGTCTTCGTTGGTTTTTTTGAACCTTAAATAAAGTCTTTTTTTTCTTTTTTTTTCTGTGTGTTTCCTTTCTACTACCTAGTCTCACTCCAGTCACCTCAAAACCTTAACTAATACGCAAATGCTTGGGTTTTTTTCCAATAGTTTGCAAAACAAGGAGTCCAAGCATTTTCCTAATGGATGGAAAACACATTGTGAATGTTTAAAATTAAATAAAGCCACCAAAAGCTCTAGATCATGCATGGCTTTTACAGTCAGTTATTTTAATAGTAGTATTAAAATTATTTTATGGCTGTTTTTAAATAGTGAGAAACACAGCCTATGAATATTTGGAAATACTGTAATATTAAATATATTCCCAGATATACTGTATGTGAAATGGCAGCTGCACAGGGTGGCTGCAGTGGTCTGTTTTCAGATGGTTAAGCAATGTAGAGAAAGTACATAAGCAGACAATCTGCTATTTTATGGTGATTATAAAATAATGATTAATGATATATAAATGAAGTCTGAAAAATAAGTTTAGATTCTGCTTAATACATTTCATGTACTTTCCTTTAATCATTACGTATTCCATTTCCAAATGCTTAAGAATGAAAGCAGCAGTAGAGTTTAATTTCTTTTAAGTTTTAGGCTTGTTTCTGTAAGTCTAGTTAGACTTATAACTAGGTACACTGGTGTCTTAACTAGCACGTGATTTTGTGTAAAAGAGAACTCGAAAAAGAAAAGCAAGCAACACCCAAACTTTACATCAAAGAAAATCTCCATGTGCTGCCAGCACCCATTTTCACTCAGTATTGTGATGCCCCCTCCCATTTCCACCCAGCTACCCCAGATGGGGGGTAGAGATGCCAGGCCCAGCACTCTGCTGTGTCCATCAGTTGGGCAGGTGCTGGGCCCAGCCACCCATCTTCTTGCTGAGCAAATTTCTGCCAACTTTTCCAGAGGCTAAACCGATCTGAAACCAAATGCTAGAATTCCACATCTAAAATGCAAAACTGTGTGTGCTTCACATATGGTTTCAATATATGCAGCAAGTTATATTTTTTTTCAGACCTTAATTTAAACAAACAAACAAAATGTCAAAGTCTTCACTTAATATATAGGTTCGTCTTCCTTTCCTTTTCCCCCTATTTTTTTTTTAAACAAAAATCACAGTATGGTTCATGCATATTATGGATCCTAAAGTTAAAAATACCCCTTTTAGCTATGAAGGCCTTAGAATAGTTTGTAAAGAGCTGGATGAGAGACAGCTTTAATTGTCTTTCTGGGAGAAGTTGAAGGCATAGCCTCTCTGTTATCTCTGGAGGAACACAGACTGAGATTTATTGCTGAGAAACTGCTGGTCATTCAAAAGATTTGGCAGAATTTCAAAGGAGCTCCCTTTTACAAGTTTTCTTAATTTTAAGGTTTTTTTTAGAAACTGCTGTTATCACTGGTGCTGTGTTCCTGTAAAAGAGGGTAAATTTTTATAATTTTTTTGCTGCGTGATATGCCAGAAAATGTGTAACATGTTTCTAAGTGTACACAGAGTATGAGGCAACATCGTTTAAATTTTGTATCTAGATTGGTTTTAGGTATTGCTTAAAACAAGGTATTGCAAATATTATACATATACACGAGCATAATTTTGTGTAAAATAAGAACATCCTTCAATACAGTTCTGAGTGTTCCAGCAAATAAATTGTGCTATGTCCATTCTCCTTTACTAAATACTCCCATGAAAAGAACAGTTAACATTTCTGGCTACCCAAAGCTGATAACAGCATTCTCTGTGACACAGCTGCTATATTTTGTACCTCTGATGATACGAGGGACAGCACTTCAGGATGTGGCAACTATAACCTCTTCCTCTGCTTTGTGAAAGAAGGCACCTCCACTAATCAGAGTACAATACATTAAAAAAAACCTCTTCTCTCCTTTCCTGATGCAGAAAACTGTCTCTTGAGGTGGCTTACTCTTTCCTTTCAGGGGAGGGGAAAAGCCTATAGCTTGTTCATGGGAGTGGCTGACACCACAGGCTTTGTTAAGGAAAGTCAGTGAAGCAATTAGAAAATCAGGGAAGTCACGTTTAGTGTTTTATGCTATCGCCTGAATGGGGAACTCTTCCTATAGTTGTATGGCTACCTCAGTTTCTTACGCAATTTATTAACTGTCAATTTGCCGATTCATTTGTCTTTGTAGCATTGTCATTTATTCATGGTGAACAAAAAAGTCTGTTTATTCTGACCAGGCACCCTACCTGCAAAGATATCCCAGTATCTTTCTGACATAAGATTTCCTGCTTTTGGAGACTGCCAGCCTGAAAGTGAGATCGTAGGCAAACCAGATCCCCAAGCCCACCATTGGCTTTGGTGATTTTCCAAAGATGGGTATTTCAGAGAGCAGACATTTTTCTCATCACAATGCCTAGAAAGGGTGGCTTGTCACCAAAAAAAGGTCTTCCTTTTTGGGCTTCTACAAGTCATTCTTCCTCTAGGCAAGTGGCCTATGTATTCCAAGCAGTACATATGCCCTGACAGCAGAAGATCTACACTTACCTGAGGCCCAAGCTGGAGGGTTTTCTGAAGCACCTCTTATGTCGCTGGATCCCTGCCCTGCCCCCTACAGCAGTTTTGGCAGGAAGTAGCACAACTGTGTCATATGTATTGTGACTTCTACCCTATGGATCTCTACAACTCACGTGCACTGGGACACTTTGTATTAGCCTGTATTAGGTTTGTATTACCCTGTGCTTGCTCCACTTCCCTTGAGGGACTCATTCCCAGGGCCTTTCTCCTGACCTTCATTCTTGTTCTTCACCTCCTACTCTATTGTATGGCCCATGCCCTCACTTAACTAATTCCTTTCTCTGTCATTGTCATCTTGAAAGCAGCTACCACGTGATACCCCTCTGATCGTGTACCTTTTCAATCACTTTCGTAACTCACAGGTCCTCTGTTGCTCCACTCTGGATTGCCTCATGACACTTTCACCAGCCTCAGGCTACAACACTCAGCACTGTGGCTGCTAACTCCTTGGAGTCCTGTGGAAAGAGCTGGCCTCCTTCAGATGCTTTTGGGGCAGAAACTTGGCACTGTGGCTGTGTTTCATATTAAATACCCAGGTAGCTCTTTGTTGTGGAGTCAGGTCTGTCAGCAGGGTCACAGAAGAACATTTGACAGAGGTGGACTACAATACTAACTCCATAAAGAAAGGCATGTAAAGGAAAGCGAAAATGCACTCTGGCTGCAATGAAAAGGACAGTAAAGACTTCTCCAAGAATCATAATTCCACATGTCACAACTGCACTCAAGCACCCAACCTCCAGCACCTACAAGACTCCCACCTACAAGACACAAGAGCAGGTCTGTGAACTGCTCAAGGGCCTGCTCACCCATGCTGCAGCTTCCTTACGCTAGCAGTGATGCCCGGAGCATCAAAAGCTTCTGTTCTCTGAGGTACTGCTGGAGGTCACAGAGTTTTTGGCCTTCTTTTTCCATCTTCTGGTGTGAATGGTCTTTGCTCTGGAACACTCTCCCTTTGGCAGCCTGGTGCTTTTGTTGTTTCCTGTCCTGCTCCTGTGATTCTTGTTCCAAAATTTCCTGCCGTGACTGCATTCTGCTCCTGAGGAAATCCTACATAAAAATATTTACAATTGTATGGCCAGCTTTCATGCTGAATTTCACCCACAATTATCACTAGCAGAATTCAGAAAAGGGTATAATCTATGGAAAAGCCTTCCTTGCATGCAGAAAGAATCCTTCAACCACAGAGATGGAGAATTTTACTTCCCATCTTTCATCTTCCTACATGTGTCAAAAAATGTTACTCTTCATTTATTTATCTCTAAATGACATAATTCTATTTGATATAAAATAGGTGAAAGACAAATACTTTGGATGGTGCCACTGCTGGAAACACAGGAGTACAGAACGTTTCTGGAATTGCCCTTACCAGCCTTTCTTTCTCTTGTTCAGAGCTCCTTTCATTGCGTTCTGCCTGCAACTCCTCTCTCTGGAAATGCTGTGTCTTTAAGAACTGCAGCCTCTCACTTGCCTTCCTCTTCTCCTCCTCTGACAAGAAGGATTCCTTCCTGCTCCTCTCTGCCCCAGCAGCCTGGAACAGTGCCCTGCACTGCAAAGCTCTGCCTTTGTGCTCCAGCTGTTTCTCCAGCCCTTGCAATGTTCTCTGACGCAACCACTGCCTGTTTCGAAAACAAAATTTCTCAAATTTCTCAGAAAGAGCGAGCAATAAAAGAAAAAGACAGCGCATAAGACACAAAGCAGATATTCTGGCAATCCGTGCTCAGTTAATATTCCAGGACTCTTTGTTAGGTTACAAGGGTTAAACTTGTGCCCTAAACAGAAGTGGCAAAATCCCCAAATCATCTAGTGCCTGATGTCAGCAAACTGCAGTCATCTGTTCACCTGACTACATAACCTGTGTTCTCGGCCCTGAAGATGAGGAACCAAGGAAATGGCTTGTGCAGGCAGGGCTGTAGGACTAATGTGGACAACTGGGTGGCTGTGTGTATTTATGGTGGAGTTACAGGGGTAACAGAAGAGGTGGAAGGAGGTGGATCATGGGGGCAAGGACCTGCAAAGTTTAAGTGGACTGTGGGGTCAGAGGCAGGGAACAGGGATTTGGGAGGCAAAGGGACTTCGGGTCTGAGGACAGATTGAAGGGAATTTGCCCTTGGAGGTAGTGCTAAAAGCTATGGGTCCCTGTGTACCCACCGGCCCATACCTCAATCATCAATTTTATTCCCATTAGTAAACCACCATGACCACTCTGCAGAGACTGACATGAGGCACAACATGTGATGTTCAGAGACCGAATGAGAGCACTGGGGAGTAGACACTACCAACCTTTCAACGTTTACTACAAACAACCATTAGGTTGTAGGTATCACCTCAGGTTGTCCCTGCACAGCTGGCGTCGGATGCCATCCGCCTCTTGCTGCTGCTCCCTTTTCAGCTGCCTCTGTTCCTCTTGCCACCTTTTGTGCTCAATCTTGGCTCTGTTGAAGTCCATCTCTTTCCATCTCTCCTGAGATGCACCATTAAGGATTGATTTCTAAAACAAACAACCCAAACCAAACCCTTAACCTCATCAGTATATTTTTCTAATGCAAACTGTAAACCTACAAAACCACAACAGCTTAGTCTTCTAATGTCATTCCTGAGCTCTGGAAGCCACACTGGCTTATGAATACTACAGTGGCACTTCCCATCTGTGAAAACACTGAGTATGATGCTAAAACCTGTACAAAAGACTGGGCTTAACCAACAAAGGGGTGCCTGATAATTCAATTTTAAGAGTTCTTCATAGGTCAGTAGGCTGTGCTGTTCTGGTTGTTCCGGTGTTGAGCCAATGCGTAAAACTGCCCGATCTTTCTGTCGGCTTCTGGATTGGATGGAAAATACAGATTCTGACCACAAATCATATTACAGATTCCTTACTAGATTTTATTAGAAAGAGAAATATCTGCCTCCCTCTGGCCAAACACAAAATCATCCTGGAGTTCTGCGTAGGTGTATTAACTCTTCACTTCCTGTTGTCTGAGATTTCTACCCATGGTCAAGCAGTCTTTGTGTTTTCTTCAGTAGTAGCTGCATTTCAATGCTGGGCAGTGATCCTAATTGCATTTTTAAGTGCACTGTGTTGTGTAGAGAGAGGAAGGAACACCTACAAGGCTTCTTTTCACAGCCATAGGGAAATATTTATTTATTTTGTACTCCTTACAGTGCCCTGTATGAGGGAAGGAGCAAGGAAACATCACCAAGACTTAAGACATGCATTCCAGTTTACTTTGCTAGAGCTGTTTGGGGCTGGAACAGAGTTTCCACAAAATATTTTCCTCTCTCAAATGCATTATCCTTTCTCCTATTCCCAGCTGAAACTAGCATGTTCCTGCTGTTAGCTGTTTCTCTGCAATCAGAGTGTCTCCTTCCAGTCCTTTCCTGAGGACATCTCTAATACCACAAGCCGGAAAACACTACAGGACCTTCAAAGAATGTCCCGGCCAGTCTCACGTAACATTTTGACTGATCTCTCTCAACACATTGATCTGTATGGCTTCCTAGGGGCAGTAAACACCCTTGTTCTCCAGTGTATTGCTATTCTTTGCAAAAAATGTACCTTGTGGGTGGTTTGTGCCTAATGACATACAGAGGGAGAGATCAAAGGTGTTTTATAGGTGGGAGGTGAGCACAGGGTGTTTTCCAGCAGGCAAAGGACTGGCCTAAGGATTAGGAGACTTGAAGTTCCACCCCAGCCCTGACATGCACTCTCTGCTATGGGATTCAGCTGACTACCTAGACTTTCTCTTTTTTTGCCTGCAGTTATCTGTAAAAGAAGAATAATTTTTTTTGCTATCTAGTAGAGCTGGCTGAGAGGTTTATTTAGAAGAGATTAGATCTGAAATAAAAAACTCTGTCAAAAGTACTGAGTAAAAATACCAGAAGTGCCACTGATTCCCAAGTGGAAACCTTATGTTTCTTTTATGCATAGCCATTATTCTACACAGGCATAATTTTTGTTGCAATAACAACCTTTGAGAAAGAGATCAAAAGAGAGTATATTCTTACACGACATCAACATATCGCTTGATCCTAATAGCTAAATCTAATTTGGACCAAACACTTACTGTAATGCTTTTGTCTTTTAGAAGATTTAAGAGATTTGTGGATCTCCTAGCCTGGACATTGGAGGTACTGTGTGGTCTCTGTACACGTAGAGCTGCTTCAATGGTCAGGCTGTCTTTCTCTAGCGATTGATTCACTCGGTCAAAGAAGCTTTGGCGCCTGAAAGGAACCAAAGCACTGGTTCCCAGGGAAGGGCTCCTTTGGGAATGCTGGATTGGAGCTTCTGCCACTCTGGACTCAAAAAGACCTTTCAAATAAATTAGGGCAGGGACGTAAGAAGTTACAGACAGCTTAAAAAAAGAAAGCAAATTAAAAAAAAAAAAAGTCTTCTCATATAAAATATATTCAAGCAAGCATTTTATGACTTAGTACCAACGTTTCCCTCTGAGGAAGTGGGACATTTTTTAGTGTCCACAAAACAGGTCCCAGCTTTCAAAAAACAAGCTTGTCATTGCAGTCAAGCAAGAGTTTTGCCTGGTAACACAAGATCACTGACTGCACTTACAGCTACTCAGGCTAAAGGGTTTTCGCAGTATTTTGCAGACAGACACGAGCTGCTTCTGATAATGCTCTGAGACAAACAAAAACTATAAATTTCTTGATAATGCAAAGCCTGAGCTATACATCCTGCTGGGAGACAGAAGAAATTAGCTTGGGCACACCACTGTGCTAAGGCAGCTTTTGGGTAACTGAGAACATGGACGGACCTTGCTTGCACCTCTCTGCTAAAGCCAGTATTGATTTAAGGGGCAGTTGTTGCATGGAATGATGTTGGAACACCATCTGGGAAGAAATGTGCACTTCTGTTTGACTTTTCATTCTCCCTCTACCAACAGTGACACAGAGAAAAGCAGTTAACACCTGGAGAAAGCGAGAAAGCTCTAGGCTTTCAGACTGCTCACTTAAATGCCTGCAATTGTCACAAAACTAGCTTAAACTGAGGACAGCAACAATTTGATTAAAACCATGATCCGTCCCCTTTTGGATAATAAGGAGACAAAAGTTTACCCAATTACATTATAAAGCAATAATTTTCAGCCCAGATAAGAGAAGGAGCATTGTGTAGACCGGTCCTGGTGAAATCTTTTTGCTCTAGGCAGTCATAGTTAATGTTACAGAGTAATTTTTAAAGTAAGGAAATTTTATAATAAATAACATTTATACTCAGTAGTATGATAAACGTTAAGAAAACCCAAGGCTGCTACTGTTTTTTTTTACTGTATGTGTAAAAGCCAAAAACCCCCATCTTCCATCTCAAAACCTTTCATCTTAAGAAGTTTTACAGCTTCTCAAGCCATACTACCATTAATACTGACATATATAATAGTACTATGTTACGCTGGCTCTATTCAGCATGGCATTATGGCATGTTGTTTTGCAGCATCAAGAACTATGGCACCAGATCTTAGACATGAAGGCCTGCTGCAGTGATACTGTGTGTCAAGTCTTATGTTTGGATAAAACAGCTACAATTTCAATACCATGTTCTGTGTTAAAATTACCCTCAGTTTCAGCATCCTGCTGTCTGCTGTCTGGTTCTTCCCTGTGGACTGTCTCCATTAACCAGCTGTCTGTGTTGACAGCAGTATCAACCACAGCATGAGCCATCTCCCTCTGAGAACACTAGAAATAACAAGAAATGCAGTCATAATCCAGACCTGATGAGGAAAATAATAGGTTAGCTTCGTGGATTTACAACGTAAGATCTTAAGTTGCAACCAAAGTTTGAGAAAGAATTAAAAAAAACCCCAGACTCTGGGGGAGTTCTTTAATAAAGAAACAACTCTTAAGTAGAGTAACTTCTGATCACTTTGTGGGTTTCTCTACATCTTCAAATGACCTAAAACTGGCAGTACTTCTGCCTGGAAGGGTCCAAACTGGTACAAAAGAGATTAGGTCAGAGGAGCTCTGGCTGAAAGACAGTCGCGTTTCTGGCACATGCCAGAAATTAGGATTCTAACCTTTGCAGAGCAATGGACAAAAGTTTGGCAGTACCCAGTGCACATTAACCTCCTCCTTACTAATCCTCAGCCAGTGCCCTGTTCACAAGCCCCAAATCAAATACGGAGGATCACAAAAGTCTCTTTTGGTCTCTGGGAGGTGATACCTCTACCGTGGGTGGAGAAATATCTTAATAGCATTACACCAGGGACTGCCTTGGTATGGAGCAATCCTTACTGTAATCCTTATCCAGTGTAAAGTCTTCTGCCTGACACTTTTTCCTGCCTTTACTGCCTTCATGCAGAGGCAGGATGAAGAACTAGACTATGCGACACTTCTCATGTTTTGCATCTGTGGAAGAGCTTTTAGAAGTCTGCTCCAGGCAGTGACAATGACAGCTTCTAGCTCTTTCCCAGGTGAAAGGAGCAGGAAGACAGCGCAGAGCAGAGTCTCTCCATTCTTTAGCAGACATACATAAGGGCCATGCCTAAAACCTCTGATAATTTTCGGTACCAACAGCAGAAAACTCAGGGTAACAAAGCAGACATTATGCAAATAGCAGAAGACAAGTTAACAGGAGAGCCAGAGTGAAGCACTTTTCACCTTCTTAGGTTCTATAACCTCATTGTCCTCTTCCAAACAAGACTGAACATCTTTTGGAGCGTTTTCTGTCTTCAATATCTTATCTTTCTTTTTCTCTTCCTCTTTAGAAACACTTTCTGAAGAAATCCTCACTTCAGACAGCGGCTCTTCTATTTTCTTGCTGTGCTCTTCTTTAGTCAAGCTTGTTCCTGGGATGAAGGCATCTTCTTGCTGCACTTCACACCCTGTAGGCCATGTGGGTTCCTGGGCTGCAAGGCAGCAACGGGGAAGCGAGGCACACCTGCAGCTGCACTTGGCACATGGCTGGGTCGAATACAGACCGCTTGGCCAGTAGTCCAGGTGTGAGTGACCCTGTCTGTAATGGCCTGAGGCTCTATAACCCGGTGTCACAATGTACGGGTAATCCAAGCTTGAATCCACCACCATCTTCCTGGCTGCTAAAGGCATCTGCAGTTCTAGGATGATGCGTTCGCTTAAGGGCAGAGGGATCCGCAGAGCTTGGTCAGAAGACACCTCCTTGGTCTGCCCATTCCAGAAGTTCACAAGCACTCCTCTTCTGTTGTGTGCTGTACATATTGGAAAAAAAAAAAAAAAGAGGCAAAGAATATATTAGAAGCATGTCAACCTGTGTGATTTATCTCTTAGAAAGAGATAGGAGATAAAGATCCTATTTTTAGGAGATAAAAGCAACAGCTTGTCTTTCAGACAATTTTCTAACAACTTCTTCCATGATTTTTTCTTTGTAAGTTTAAAATTTGAACTCCTTTTGAACTTCCTCTGAAGACATATCAAGTAGCAAAATTCTCTCTTGACAGAGTGAGCCAAGATTTTACCCTGCAAAAGCTGGAAACTAGACTAACAGATAATCAGGTGAATACTCATGAGGGCCAGGAACATTTTTCTCCTTCTGTTGGGAGGACACCACCCTCCTTACCCGCAATGTTTTTAGGAAGTTTCCACTTATAGAACAAATCAAAGGCTAATTCTGGGAGCCACATTAATTCTGGCACTGAAAAAAAGAACAGGCTGCTTAGTGCCAACAACAACAAAAAAAAGATGATGAAGAGAACCCAAGCAGCAGGTGGTGAATTTTCCATGGTTGAGACCGTTCTCTTTTCTGTATAGTGACCAGCAACTGTGGCGAGTCTAGCACTATTAAGAAAACCAATACCCAGTACCTAAACGTGCTTCCTCGTTCTCCATAACCTTTAGCACAGTGGCTGGGCCAAAACGTTCAGCTCTAGCCTCCCATGGTGCCAAGACCCTGTCTCCCGGAGCAAGAGGCTGTCGCCTGGCATCTTCGTAGTGGAGAATGTCATAGAGAGGCGTTTCCTGCATGCGAAGCTGTACCTTGCCTTTCAGAGTGCGACTTTTGTCAAACTCAATTAAAAAGTGTTCCCTGGAGCCCTACAAGAGTAAAACATGCAGTTTGCAAGACAGACATCTGGGTCCAATTAATGGCCAAACATAAGTGCTAAGAGGGACGTGGCAGAAATGCCAGTAAGTGGAACGTGATCTGTGAATGTAGCTTTCCTATTCTACCAGGTTTTTCACTGTACTGTGTCCATATTGGACTTTAAACGTAATTAAAAAGCTGGGGCTTAAGGGGCTAACAGTCTTTTTCTTCCTTTCATTTTGAACTTAGATTTTAGTAGGCTTATCTGGCTGAGGCAGAATTTTACCAGGAAAACCTCCCATCAGAAAAAGAGTAGCCAAACGAAATTGCAGTTTGTTATATAGCAATCAAAAGGATAACAAACCAGTAAAACATCATTAACTCTCATAAATTTATATGCTTTAATTTAAGCCTCCAGCAATGGGTGTGGGGCAGATCTGTTACTGAAATCTCAGCCTTCCCTGCAGATCTATGAGTGCCCTTAAACAAATAATGCTGTCAGCCCCAAATCCAGCTAGTCACTCTTGCCTTGAGGTGTCCCCATCCGTTCCACCCTACATTGGACTTACAGCCATCCTCAGCTATACTAGCATCATTATTTATTTAACTAACCTATGAACTGGAAAACGCATTGGATTTTTAAAGAAAGCCTACAGAAAGGGATTTTCTGTCTGGCATCCAAAATCATCTCACAAATCCCAGAAACACAGAAGGAAGAGAATGAGGAAAGCTCTCAGTTTGGTAAAGAGGAGGCGGTCCCTGGAGGCAGGCATTTTGGATGACTATTACTAATGCTGTTTAGTTAATTTTACTAATGCTTTTTAGCTAATTGACTTTGCTGCTGGACTGGGTGGAAGTAGACAATAGGGATAAGGGACCTGTTTTGTTTGATAGTCTCTGAATAACAAGCTATTATAACTACTAAAATGGGTTGCTTTCCTGGCTGCTTCTGCTTGCAGGACTCCTCACAGTAAACAGCCAGTCATCATCAGGAAATAGATGAAAACAGGATGTGGGGAGAGAATAATGGTTATGAGGTGCACTGTATCACAGCAGAGCCAGCCCACAGCAAGGGCATGGGACTGGTGAGGCATAGGAAGAACAGGGAAAAGACACACAGATGCTCTTACAGCATAGTTCCCAATCGATAGCTACCTTCACCTCTTGGGCAATGTGGCCCAGGTAGTAATAGCCGTCAGCTTCTCTCCTTGCCAACACACGAGCCCCCCTCATGAAACTGGAAGCCTCTGGGGAAGAATCAATAAAATTCTTTTTTGCTGAGGATATCAAGGGCATACAAAGGGAATCTGGGTTCCATGCACAAACAGGAAAGCTGTAGAAAACAAAAATACAAGAAGTAATGAAGACCTTGGCAACAGAACTTCTGCAACCTGCTGCAATGAAAACAAAATAAATCCACATGGGACACCCACCCACACCGCAATAACTGTCTTTGTTTCCTAGCTTTTTTTTTCTTTTTTTTCTGCATTTCCAGTGACCCACCTATAGATTTTGAACTTACTATGTTACAGGACATCTTGGCAGCAGAGACCCAAAGGGATCTTTATTAGCTGTGTGACAACACTGGACATGTGAGATGGACATGGAGCTTACCTGGAGAGGGGAAGGAGGAGATGGAAGCAGATGAGCACGATCTTTGAACACTTAAATCCTTAAACAGGAATATTATTTTAAAATTG
This sequence comes from Rynchops niger, assembly GCA_013400035.1. Classification (NCBI taxonomy): domain Eukaryota; kingdom Metazoa; phylum Chordata; class Aves; order Charadriiformes; family Laridae; genus Rynchops; species Rynchops niger. Next base: position 1,231,266 of record VXBH01007616.1, on the reverse strand, counting down.
AAATTTACTTTCCAGTATTTTACTTTATATTTTTAATTCTTCCATACTATCCTACAGTGCTATGCTGTTTATTTGTAAGCTCATCACAAATGGTTTTGATTTTAAGATATCATGCTTGGAAACAAGAAATATAAAAAATAAGAACTATATGATAAAAAAATCCCTTGTGTTTCACTTGCCTTCTGTTCAGCTGCTAGATATGTAGCAGGTGTATTGTATCACTGTTTCTTCAATCATGATGACATGTGTTCTTCAAAAGACAACGTGTCATTTCAAACATATATTAAAATGTTCGACTTTTATGAGAAAAGATAAACTCTATTTGCATTGATCATGTGTTAAGTAAAAACAACGGTTGAGCAGTTTGCCACTATACCCTGTAAACTGTTGTTGAAAATGCATTAGGGCTGTTACGAGACACAGAAGAGCAGGGAACTTAAAATCCCTTAACTACAAGGACATCCACAGGGTAGACATGCAAAACCTATGCTGTTACAGCTGAGGGTGTCAGCTGTTTGGGATGTTAACAGATTTAGAAGACATTGTTATTTATTTAAAAGACAGTATTTGACCCCCCTCGCCTAAGAGTAAAATAACATTCAAGTCTGTGAATCAGGATACACTGGCTGTAGGCAAAGCTGTATAGTTACCTAGCAAAGAAAAAGTAAAATCAAAGTAAGGCATTTGTTCTTTCCTACAGGATCTTCACCTTCACCTGTGAGAGACACCTCTTTTCGAGTGCTGGTCTGTGAAGTTCAATGAAATCATTTGACAGGGCAAGTCTTTCCCCGCAAAAGTAAATGGAGCTAGACCGAGATACAGCCGAATTTGACCCCAAGTCTTGGCAGTGATGCCTTTTGCTCAGGCGCTATGTGAAGTGCTCTTTCCTCACAGGCAGTGAGGAAACAATTAGTGAGTGTACAATTAGGAGGGTGGATATGCCAGCTCGAGATGTGAGGTACAGCCTGTCACAGAAATGCCAAACCTTTTTTAAATCTTTGTCCAAAGACTGCTTTGTTCATAAGCTGTTAGGCAAAACAAGGTTACCATTCCAGAGCGCCACAGAAACTCTTCCCCAGTTCTACTTTGTGAAATGTCATCCCATAAAGATCCAAGAGGAACTAATTAGTATGCCCTAATCTTGTATTAGTGGCACACCTTTTCAGAAGCAGTAGGGGGGAGCTGGATTGCTTGAAAGGACCCCCCTAATTGTCTGGCTACTTTCTCCATTATTTTTTGCTTGCTTCTTTCCTGATCATCTGAATCTCCCATCTCCCAGCAGGTACGCAACACGTACTGGATGCAATTTGCTCTCCATGAGAAGCTGGCAGATTTCCCCTGATTCTTGCTCTGTGAATACGTCAGTGAACAGATACACCCACTGTCAGGCCGGGTCCTCAAATGCCGCAGCCAAGCCACTCGCAGCGCTTGTGCCGTTCTCAAACCGCAGGGATCGAATCCAGGCTGCTGCTTCAGCTACGCTACGGAGTGAGCATCTGACAGGGCAGTTGCACCATTTTAACACCTATAGGGAAAAAAAAACAACAACAACAAGAAGAAATAAATAACAAAAGCCCACTCACACATGCAGCTCTTCCCTCACGTGAGGCTATCGGTTATTTCTGTGCTCAGGTGTCCCTGCCTTCCCGCCTCAGCAGCCGGCCGACGGAGGAGGCTTTGCAGGCCCCCGGCGGCTGGCGCCCTCCTCCCCGCCGCCCTGCCCACTCCCCGCCT
>VXBH01007616.1:1178524-1220064 GCA_013400035.1 Rynchops niger | reverse complement strand
TTTGAAAACCAGGATTGGAGGACAGGAAAACAAAGCACTCTAATGGAGATACCGCCACCTTCATCCCAGTTTGCAAAGCGTACGAAAAGGGAAAGACAAACGGAAGGGAAGAAAGCAATGAGAGGAGAAGTAGTCAGCGTGGATCCAGCAAGTACCGTTTTGTTTTGATCTAACAACTTGCCCCTAGGACAAGATGTTCCACATTTACACACACGCTTATCAGAGGACGTTTAGTTAACAGGATAAAAATCCTTTAAAAAAAGCTCTTGAAAGTACCAAAACATAATTTTCGGAATGTCTAATTCTAGGGGGTTTTGTATTTGTATTCAATTCAACCTGAGAACTTTTTTCCCCATTTATGAAAACATTACATATTGGTAAGGTACCTGGCATTAACCTGCACCCTCGTTTAAAATAAAACTTTTAAAGTAGGTACATACACCATTCACAGTCTGTATCAGGAATTCTACAGACTTCAGATGCTGTGGTAGCATCTTTGATAAATACATTGTATCATATGATACAAAAGAAAAACAAAATTAAGAGAGAGGACAATCTCGCTACATTTTTTTTTTTTTTAAACTTCAGTTTGTTGCTGGACCAACAAAAGAAGGATCTACCTAATCCTTCTAAAAGATGTTTTATATGCACACACCAAGAAAATACTGGAAAAGGAAAAGGTTAAGGTTGGTGGTTGTTGTTTGTTTTTTGAAGAAGTGATAAAGTAAATCTGAAAAAAGGTGCAGCAACATCCCCTTTTCCTTCAGATTAAACTCTTTGCCTTTAAAGTAACATCTCAAGCTACCATCACCCCATGCTTTTAATTTTTCTGGAATAAAACCCAATAATAGAGACAAATTTAGGTGTTTGACATCGTCATAGAGTGAAAAGGGGATACTGCATTGTCCATAAATCAGTGAGTACACCAGGGGGAAAAAAAAAAAAGAAAAAGAAAAAAGATGAGAACGGAGGATGATTCTTTTAAATTAGCACTCATCAGAGATTCAGCCTCTGATGGCACGTTGTTAGAAGGAGAAAGCCCACCGGCAGACCATCCAAAGCAAGTCTCCTAAGTTGCAGCAGCAGTTCCGTCCCCTCATGCCTGAGCACCACAGTCAAACCACGAGCGCCCTCTCCTCTCTCCTGGGAATGATGCCAACGGCACAGGCAGCCACTGCGGGTCTCCGAATGCACGCGGTGGTTTGTGTTGAAGGAGAAACACTGGCAGCAGAGGATTCTGGTTCCCAAAAAAGGTACTTTTTCCCATTGTGTTGGACTGGCAGTTCCATTCTGCTCCACTTTTAAGCTTATGGATATCTTTTTCTAAATTACTTTAGGTTTTTGCGGAGCAGAATAGAGTTTTGATGTTAAGAAACTGTAGGAACACAAGACTTAAATAACAGAGTGGGTGCTGCCATGGTGCTGTGGCTACTTGAACGCTGCAAATTCTCCTGTAGAGGGAGGACAAGAGCTTGGTTTAAATAAGGTGATTTCAGTTACTAGGTGGTCAGAGATTTTCTTCAGGCTAGCTGAACATTAGGTTGAATATAAAAGATGTTGAAAAATGCAAACTGTTAAAATTAAAGCACAAAAGAGTACACAGTGAGAGAGAACATTGAATACAGACCCAGCATATTTTAACGAAAAAGAATTTCTTGAAAGCAAGCTGTACCCGTTCTTCCCAAGACAGAGGTCTGAAAGTTCAAGCAAAGTTTAATTCATCATGCATTTGAAAATAAAATGTGTCAGTTTAATTTCACTTTAAACTCCGTATTGCACATTTATCCTCCTGAAAAGCAACATTTGCAATAAATGCGTCAGACTGCAAACTGATTTCTATTCTGGTGTAAAACTGGTTTTAATAACAAAGAACTATTTGACACACCCGTTAACCTTTAAAGACTATATACACTAAAGTGCCTGAATATTTTTAGCCAGTATTAAAGACTGCTGGAATCTGGTTCAGAGACCAACATAGCAACCTGCTGTGAGGAAAAGTTATAACGATGAGACTGTCTACTCACTTCCAGACCAGAAATTAGGCCCCACTAATAGGGAGCACCACAAATAAAGCAACCCCACGCTTCCTTCAGAATTACTGAATAAACAACAGTCCTATGCAGCGCTTTCACATGCAGTGATCTCCTGAAATTCTACCTAGTTTATTTAGTGTCAGCATGCCACGAGACAGACTGGTAGGCCCATTTCAGAGACGATGAAACTACGGCACGGAGTAAAATCACTGCCCAAAGTCTTAGGAAGTTTGCCAAAACATTGAATAGAAGCTGAATCTAAGGTACTCAAAAAACTTCCCTGCCACCCACAAAGAAATTGTATTCTATAGGATTTTTAGGGAGGGGCGTACAACCATGCTGAGGACTGAGGAGCAAGAGAAAGAACCCATGTATGTAACCTCCCCTTGTTGGGTTTCACATTAATTTTGTGTTACTTTACGCCCCTTTCTTGACAGCAGTCCTCAGAGTTCTCCTAATAATGAAGGAGTGATAAGCAGACATAGAAGACCCTGTTGTTCTGTTCAACAGGAGCGTGTTGAACACCATTACATCCAAACAACTGCCCCCTATCTTGGTGTCCTTCCATCCTTTCAAGAGCAAGTGTCTTTTTGGCTTCGTTTTTTCTTAAGATTCTTATTCTGAATACTGGAAACAAACCAGAAATATCCCCGCAAACAGAATTTTAGGCTGATATCAATAACTCCATGGAGTGTCTTGCTCTATAAAGAAGAGAACCAAGAGCAGCGATCAGCAGTCTGCATGAGGAGGAGGAAGAAAAGGCATCTAACAGGGCCTGGTAGGAATAGCTGATCCACCTGATCTAAGGGAACATGAAGAAAGCAGGGAGAGGGGAGAGGGCTCTGTGCGTCGTAGGAAATGAGAAGGGAGTACACCCAAGGTCTAATGTGAGGGTGGCTGGCACAGGGGGGCTGCAACAAACCTCAGTCTCTGTGTGTCTTGATAGGCTGTGGTGGTAGGTTAAAGTTATAACAACAAGAGAATAAAAACTTTACTATGGATCCAATTGCTTATTTTACTAGTTCTACCAACAGATAAAACCCTTGCTGTACCATACTCTAAATATTTGATTTTTTTTTTCTTGCTCCTCTCTGGCACATTTCACAGATTTCCCAACTCTCTTCATAGTATCTTCTAGAAACACCTCATTTTTGTACTTTTTTTTTTTATCTTTTAAGATTAGAAGGACAAAAAAGTCATCAAGTATTGCCTGCGAGGCTAATTTTTAAGAATGACATTCATGCTTAGCTACACTTTCAAAGCATGCTCTACTGAATTTATTTTTCAGTCCGTTTTCCTAAACTGCTGATTAAAGATCAATTTATAAACAAGAGATTGCTCCCTCATTACTCATCTTGTCCTTCTGCCCATTTCTGGTAATAATTCAGCTTTTAATAGTCGTACAGGGATTTCGGAAGATAAAAGATGAAACATTAATTGGGAAAGGGCAATGGAAAAACAGGACCAGAAGTTAAACATTTCAGATAGAACGGTAGCTATAAAAAGGTAATTTTTCAGACTTTTCTGCCATTTAAATAAAACCTTAGCAAAGACATTTTATTTGACAAGCTAATGCTAAATCTTCCCTTTCAGAATTCAGGTGCTAATCTGATCTGAAATCAACCAGAGACCAAAACAGTTAACACGTTCATCTAATAATAGGATTATGTTGACTGAACATGTATAAAATGTGGTTACCAGTAACACTTTCCCTACATGAGGAATGTAGATGGCTACACCTATCCATATTACAGGAATCCTCCACCCTGCTAGGTGTTGACCAGACTTCCTAAGGAGTACCTAAAACGCTTTCTGTCACCGTTTCTATTCTGAAGATGTAAAATATCCATAGCTGGTTCTTTTAACTTCTGAAAGAAACCCTGCCTGTAGGAGAGGGAGAGAAAACACAGGCAACCTCTTCCTGAGACTCAGATGCGTACAGATAAATGAAGTAACCTGAACTGTTTTCTACCAAGACAAGAAGGTCTTGCCCGAGAGCAATGAATGGACAAAATTAAGACACCTTCAGGAATTTGCTCTGATATGCCCTGTCCTGCAGGAACAGGATCATCCTGATTCTACCCTGCTAAGTCTTCGCATGCCATTCCATAATGGCCAACGCTCATCTAAACTGGGTCTACTGCAGCCCCACTCTCCCTCCTGACCTGAGCTGTACCAGAGCAACGACCTGCCTGTTGTGCCACACCAGTCCCTGAGGCAAGATTGCTCAAGGAGCTGACATAGCAAATGCTAGCTCAGGCTCGTGGGCAAGGAGAGTCTTCTAACCTGTTTTTGGAGAGCTGCTTTGTTGGCAGTGGAGGGAACCCACTCAACTGCACGGAACAGACTCATGGAATTGGAGAGCATCTGCCAGTGCAAGAGTAAGGAGATGGGCCACGGCTGCTCCAGATGAGATCAGCTTACCATGAAGCTATGAAACCACGTACTTAGCGATTTGGGATGTGAAAAAAACAACAGACATTTTTATTCATTGCGAGCCAGACATCTGATGTGCTTTTTACCAAGCAAAACTTCAGATACTTGCTTTGACTGGTAACAAGGAAATTCCTTTTTAAAGGATGAACAGCATTTGAAAATCTACACTTCTTACAGAGCCCTTTCAAGTTAGTCGCTACAGTCTTTTCACGCTTGTCACATGCAAAGCAAGTGGAAACTATTTATAATGCACACTTTCAAAAAATCTGTACTAAAAAGGTGATCCAGTTCTTTCATGTTGTGTCCAAATAATATATTATACGGGCATGTTCTGAGCGAACCTGCTGCCCCTGATTCCTGGAAGGATTTAAGATGTAGTTACCAATCTCTACTCTCATAAGTGTATAAGTTATCTGGATTCATGAGGTTACTAAGATATATACACGACATCTCAACTGTACTCCTTATCCTGGGGTAGATGCCATATTTCTCAGAAGGATCACAAGAAGAATGGTTCTTTCCAGGTCCATGCTGGCCTTGTCTACTGAAGTAGAGAGTAACAGACTTATCAAAGGGAAACACCAAATTCCAACACCTTGCCTGGATTATATTCACAGACACAGAAAAAAAGTATGACAAAGAGGGAGTTTTCAGTTGGATCTTGTGCCAATCTTTTAGTATGGATGTTACTCACTGGCTCAATAAAAATTTGGAACATACACTGATGTGGATAATTAGTATCCTCAGAAGAACATACAGCAGCATTTATGAGGATCTGGTGTCATTCTAGAAGGTACCAATATGTATTTTGTTTCTTATACTAAGATGTAGGGAAGTAAAGAAAGAAGGAATCTCACATAGTATAAACTACCCCTCCAGAAAAGCCTGGGATTCTACAGACCTGTTTTCAGGACCAATAGGTATCTGTTTCTAACAATATAGCTGAGTTGCATTTTTGAGAACACTGACCCAAATCCACAGGCTTATTTAGGCATCTTCATCCTACATATGTTCCCAAATCTCATTTGAAGCAGCAATTACAAACTATGGAAGTTAAAACCCTAAATGCCTTTATGTCAGATAAAATTAATGATCCACAAAAAAACCCCTCCTTCTAGGCTTCATAAAATGTTTAGTGAGAAGCTAAGCTCACGTTATGGCCATAGATCCCAAACCGTGCTCGACGTGTTAAGAACAGGCCACGCAGCAGGAATTCTAATGCACTGACCATACAGCAGGAAACGGGGCCAAATGTGTCTAAGAATGGCAGCATTTTCTTCCCCACATAATTGTAGCTCCTATAGCACAGAAGAACAATCTTAACAACAAGGAGGATAACACTACTCCACGGAAAAACTTGTTTGAACTGATCTGGCAGACCTGAAAAAGAGTAAGCCTGGGCAGGGTAGTAGTGATGATTCTGCATTCTCCATAACTCCCTGCATGGTTAAGCCTTTTCTGCCTGGGATGGTGCATTTCTAGATTCTGCAGGAGACCCAGCAGCATCCTCTTGCTCTTACAGAGATGGGCATTGTAGCCTGTCCTGAATACCATACCCCAAAGCTTAAGAAGCATTCCTCCTCACTGTAAAGAATTAAAAAAAAAAAAACAAACAAACAAAAAAAAAACACCAAATAAGATGGAAAAAACGCACTTAAACCCTATTTTCATTTTAAGACAAGCCGGCCAAAATGAGGTGAAGCTACCAGAAAGATGGGAAACAGATTTTCTAACACAATAACAACTTTTGTCCTTCATAACTATTTCCATAGAGACAGATTTCAACGGCTGAATTTTCTTGACTAACAAAATGAGAAAAGTTAGTTCCCAAACTGTTCTAACACAGCAGAAGCCAAAAAGACCATTAGAATCCAGCCAGGAATTACATACATCTCTCTCCAAGCTCTCTAACTCTGCCTCCTGTTTTAAAAGGCTCAGTTGCCAGACAGCAGAAAAGAAAACCCTTTTTGAATCCTGATCTATTTCAAAAACCTATCACTAGGCAACATAAAAACTTCTCTAAGTATGAAAATCAGAAGCCATCAAGAACACTCCTGGCCCTTGAAGTCCTAAGAAGAGCACCAATAGCTTGTTTCCGATGCAGAAGAATCTGTGAAAATTAATAGCTTAGCAGTTTAAAACAAAAAAACCCACACAACTAGTTTCAAAATATGCAAGAACACAGTCAATGACATTAGTGTTTTCTTATCTGACGCCAAAGACTGATATAACCTGAACCACTACTCTGATTCACCTCTTACAGAGGAATACTCCAGAGGAAAAATACAATCTTTAAAGTGAGCTGATAGGATCTTGGTAAGGTGTCTAGCTTTCTCAGTTAGATACCTAGTCTGACTGATTCACTTCTAGCCAAACTAGGAGCTTTTATACGAAAGTGAAAAAATTCGTCACTGAACAGAAACTTGTTCAACGGTATTCTTAATGTTAAAGTAAGTAAAACATTTTATATTAACAGAATTCATGGTACAATACTGATTTCCATGAAAACAACTGCTTTTTCAAATCCTCTTTTCCTATTATGGGTGTTAGCAGCCTTTTTCTCTTAAACTATTCAGTTATGCACGAGATCTAAAATATTTTTTTAATTTTGAAATCCATGCTAATTGAAGGATACAGGCACCATTACCAGTAATATTCTTGCAGTTCCCCAAAAGCAAATTCAGAATTTCTTCTATGTTGCATTGTAACAGAACATTTTCAGATGGTCTAAACTATAGCAGGTCAGAGTATTAAGGCAAAAATAAAAAGTGAAAAAAACCCCACACCACCACTCCTCTGCAAGAAGAGATGTTCTCTAAACAGCACTATTTTAAACTTCAACATTCAAAATAAAAGTCACATGTCACTAAGGTCTCTCTTTGGATTCGGTGTTGTATCTGCTCCCTTCTGCTGACCACGAGAAGTTTTGACCGTGCTCAGCCTTGAAGCTAGGTTTATTTTTCCAGTTGTTTCCCACATATGAGTAGCATTACTAACTGAGGAATCTAAAGCCTATTGCTCAAATATAATGACCTCAACTGAAGAAAAAAGAAAAAAAACCAAACCAAAACACTACACCACAACTTGAGTAGATTAAGACCAAATACGCTCCTGAGTAACTAAATCCAATCAATAAACTAGGCAAAAATGACACAGGCAAGCAAAAATAACACCCAATGACCTTAAGAGGATTTTTCCTTGTTTTGAAGTGACTTTTCCCATTTCTTTTGTGTGACCTTATAATTCTTCTTGTGTCAGCTGTTCCCAGAGCATTCCTTACCAACACAGACTTTGTGCTTGGCACATGCAATGCCCAGTGTTGGGAAGTGAGTCTTCATTCCCACAGTAAACCTTAAAAACATAGCTGGTAGGAACTGAGAACATACACGTGTGGTTGCACGCACAGGAACACACCAGCACACAGACACACAGGCACATGCTTTCACATTTCTTTTCAGTGTACTGGAAACCCACCGTATCCCCCTGCTTGGATGGGTGTTTTTGGAGAAGCACAAGCATATAGACTAAAATCCTCTGTCTGGAAGCCAGCCCGGTTTAATGAGGGCTCAGATGCACTGCGGTGAATTTTTGGCAATGACCGGGCCAGAAGCTCAATGGAGGCAAGAATCTACAAACAAGTAGAAAATAAGTGATCAGATCTGTTGTTCAGAAGTTGTAATAGTCTCTTAAAAGCAAAGGCAGAACATCAATTAACTACAGAAAAATATTTATACACAAATTTAAACAGAAACGTTTAAAAATAGATTACTGCACTGCACTCTGACGTTTATATCCTCAAAAAGCTGAAAAGGACACTTTGGGAAGAAACTGTCTCATTTTGCCCTTTAAGAGGGCGTACTGATTTCCCCCTGTGAGCATAATGAATATAGTTGCCTTTGATTTGCCTCCTTGTTGATGCGCTAGTCCCTATACCTACCATCGCTGCAAATAAGCACAGCTTTGGCAGCAGTTTGCTTAATAGCATTTCCCATAAAGCCAGCAGGGGGAGCTCCTTATTTTTTGAAAACCCTTTGGTTATATTCAAAACAACAAAAAAAATAAGGTGTCCCCCCCCAAGCTTTTCGAATCCAGACCTTACTCAGAAGGCACGATAAATCAAGCTTTGTAACAAAACTATCAGTTTCCCGTCATAAAGCTCTGGGGAGAGCAAGGCGGGGAGCTATAAAGATTTCTGAGAAAGTACACAGCAAGTTCTAATTTGTGTGTCTAATGGCGATTATTAATTTCGCTGTCTCCCACTTGAAACTTTCTCCAACACATAAATGCTTTTCCAACTACATAACTAATTTTCATGCCTGCTTTTTGAATCAAAAATACACATTTCTGATTAAACAGCACTAACCAGGTACTGAAACGGTACTCTTATGAAGTCATGCTATAGCACTAATCAAAAAAATTTTGAACTGGCCAGTGAGTTCCTAACTGGTCTTTAACTTTAGTATTCGAATTGTAAAGTCTACTAAGAACTAAAGAGGAACGTTTCTCACCTGTGGAAAAAGGGGTCTCTCATCTCTCTTCTTTTTTAAGCATTCGGCCATTAGTCTCTTCATAGCTTTTGGACAGTTGCTCCGTACTTTGCTGAGGTCCGGAGATAGGTATCCTCGTCCCACCATAAAAATTATCTTTATTTAAGGGGAAAAAAGATCAAAGCGGAAGAAGATGAGTCCACAAAACAAACAGTAGCAAAAGACAAACACTTTTTGCCAGACCTTTTAAGTCCTCGCAGCAAGTTTTCTGCTCCCCAGAAACATTACCTGGTATTGAAATTGCCAAGTTTCTTAGAGTAATGCTTGCTAACCTATTCAGTACAGAGAAAAAATTAGATTTTCCCTCCTCCTCCTAAAAGAGATTTCTGTGAAACTTGAACACTAGTAAATGGTTACCATTTATAGCAATAGCCATCTAAGAAATGGTTCTTCGCTGTCAAAAGCTGTTATAAAACCAAGAATAAGCAACCCTGTGGCAGGAACAGAATGCCTACAAATAAATATTCTGTAAAAATAAATATTCTGTTTTATATTGTAAGTCAACAGCAAGCTCACACTGAAATGTATTTTGAGAAACACTGGACGTGAGATATTAAAAAACGTTACCTTTTGAGAATAAACTCCTTCATATACTTTTCCACCACAAAAGCTTATTCTTGACATCTGACCACCTTTCCCACCCCCAAAAAAAACCGCACAAAAGCAAAAGAGAAACTACCTCTCCTCTGTAGAAGAGGAGACAGACAGGCTTTGTATTTTCACGGTAATTCCTTTAACATGGAAGGCTTATATTTCATCTAAGGATAAAACTTAAGCATAATACAAAGTAAAGTAATAGAAAGCAGGAAAGCAAATCATAAATATGGTTAACGTTCTCTTGGATATATAAAAAACCATCAAACATCATCATGTCGAGCCAAGGTCAAATGCAATGTGGTTTGAGTACTGCAGTTGCACTGACACTAAAAAGCCCTTTCAAACTAGCTCATCAAAGATCCATTCATGCTGCAGCCGATAATCACTACCTTTTCTGACTGCTCAGACAGACCCAGCAGGTGTATCATACCTTATATTTAATGAAGTGTAACTATTTCATATCTTGACACTGGCCAAAAAAAAAAANAAAAAAAGCCATAAAAAACCAAACCAAAAAACCAAAAACTAACAGAAAGGCCTCACTTCTCAAGCAAGCTATACATGTTATTTATACTAACATAATCCTGGTTCTTTTTCAACTTTCTGATTCAGTCGCATCTGTGTTGGCATCAAGGAGTATAAAACTCCCATATGGTTTCTTTAGAAATCCCCATGTGCCAGAGCAGCATTTCATAGTAAAGACGTGTCTACCCTATCCCTTACCTCTGCTGCAAGGAGACTTATTATCATATAGAAGTTACTCTTTTCCAAACAATTACACTACTTAAGTTGAAACTATTCCAAATCTGTTACCGTTTATGTTTCCAATACTCTCTTTACAAATAATCCCAGGGTTAAACTTTTATTTTAACTAGAGAAAAGAGAGTATCACTACAAGAACAGTCCTAGTCTGTCTAGAAAAATCTGTCAAGGTGAGAGAAACACTCTGAAGTGTAACAAGAACGATGCTTTGCTCACCAAGATTTTTAGCTACGTCATAGTAGCTGATGCAGATGCGCCAACACAGAGTAAGCAATATTTCCATCTTTTCAGACAACAGATGGGGAGCAACAAAACTCAAGACATCAGATCCCATTTTATATGTTGGCTGCACCAGTAATTTAAAATTTGTTTCGGTACTCAACTGGGAGCACCCACATCACCGGGTTCATCTTTCAAATCTCAAAAGGTAAAAACAAAACAATGCCCGAATACTGCTTTTAGAAGGCTATATACATCTGGCCAGGAATCCAGACATTTCTCTTCTTTCAAATGGCAAAAACAATTAAAAATAAAAATAATAATAAAAAAAGGAGTCACTCCAAATTTGATTAATTGGGATGAAGTGTTCTGACAAATACGGAAGCAGCCTTATAAAATGGCATTCACAGATGAATGTTGCTATGGTTGCAATTCTCAAGTACTGACAGTGAAAAAACAAGGGATGCGGACACAGAAACAACATAAATATATCACCACCCAGACATGCAATAGTTTGCACCAAGGATTTTGATGCATAGATACTATTTTCAGATTAGACAGAGAAATAATGAATCAGATATGCCTTCGCAAATGTGCCTAACCTGTGGAGATATATTACAGGCGCGTGGTATCATTAGACTTAAGGAATATTTGTTCACAATTAAGTAGTCTTCTTACAGGATTGACACACTCTGGAAAGTCATATACTCCATGAAGCAGGATTTGAGAAATGCTGATATCCTGAAATTCAATTAGATGGTGCACTCATTTCTCAAGATTGAAATGAATATAAAACATTCAGCGAGATGATTGCTGTTCCATTTTGTCAGTCCTGCTGCTGAACTATTATTCAATGATGGCGGGGGGGGGGCTGCAGGGGAAGGAATAACTGAACATATGGAGGATCATTTCACCTTTGCAGAACTGTTCTAAACTGGATTACAATTAAGTAACCTGCTCTCTCCCTAATGAGTATCCTGGCAACCAGATCAGAAGCTGAAAATCTACACTCGAAATAAAAAAAGAAAACAAACCCAAAATACCTTAGGAGAACTAAGTAAATAGGTGCTACGTGGCTGAGGCAGATCTAGAAAGTGTAGAAATGTCATCTCGTAACATCAGAAACACAAATCAAATACACAAAACATCAGAACATGCACTTCACAAGGCTGAATCCATCTCTGTTTCAGGCCACAGGTGACTGAAGTCAATCCCTTCCCTTACCTGGTCCCTGTTGTTGATGTTTGAGTACGGTAACTGCCCAGTCATCAGTTCATAAAGAACAATCCCAAATGCATATACATCCGACTGAAAGCTATACGGGTTTTTATCTTGCATCCTAATAACTTCTGGCGCCTGTACCACAGAAGAAAAGAATTAGCTTTTATTTCACCACATCAGGTTGCGCCTCACATACCGGAAACAAAACGCGGACTTGGCCAGAGTATAACAGGCGCAAGGCCCACTCTTGCCCTCAGATGTTACTGGGTCCTACTATAGAGTGGATGTTGACATGAGTCTCAAAATCCATTGGCTCTTTTTAGCGTGGTGAACCCTTTATTCCTCTACGACAAAACAGAGTGACCTTGTCCAGGCCGAGAAGCTATTTTGTAACTAGAATTATAACACTGAAAATAATGCCAACTAACAGAGCCTTCAGGGTTTTTTCAGGGAGAAAAGGAGAAAGCGGAGCTGCACAGGAGGTCGTAACCATACTTCTTATTAAGACTTAAGCAAGTTGTACGGCTTTTTGAGAGTAACCATGCTTAAATCCTTAAAACTTAAGAGCATCTTTCTTTTGGCTCTGCTAGTTCCCCTGCTTCTTTGTAGGATATTTTTCACAGCTTTCCTCACCTTCTCCTCAATTCTGGATTAATCATACCCTTTTTCCTTAGCCACCATTTTCTTTTCAGTTTAAACCTCAGAAAAAGGGATGACAACACTGAAGTTTTTTCCTGACTACTGTAAAACATATACTTGAGGAAGAACTGAAAAGCCTTGAATTAGTACTTCATATTACTGCTTGTCTTTTCTAGCTTAAGACAGCTCGTTTCTGTCAGTGTGCTGGAGGGATTATCTTAGAAACTTTGGCCAAAGGCAATTAAATTTCTTGAAACAAACACACCGCGTCCCCCTTGCTTACCATCCATAGAATAGATCCAGACAACTGTTCAAACTGATGGGATCCACTCCATCGCGATTTCACTGTAGCTAGACCAAAATCACCTATTTTTACTGTGAGGTCTTCATGAAGAAAAATATCTATGGGGAAAACGTTAAGGGAAAACAAACAAATGGTACTGGTCCTGTCCTACAAGAGCAATAAGCAGCTACAAATTTGCAACATTAGACACAACAATTTGAATCACCCAGCACCACTGAAGGTAGTTTTCATATATAGATTCTAATCAGCCAGCAGAGTGAATTATGGTACTTAAGGGTTACATAAATAATGACTGGGCCAGTGCTGAACAGACCATGGCCCAGGTGGCTGTCTTGAAATGCCAAGTACTTTCTTGAAATGCCAAGTACAGGAAGCTGATAATATTCCGTGAGTGAACTGGCGTAATCTTTCATTACATGTAGAAACCGAATGATGCAAAAATCTTTGTGATACCACAACAAAACTTGCTACGTTATTGCAATCACGCCAACAGACATAGTGAGCATTCTTTACTTTGCTACTAGCGATATTACCCCTTCTCAACAAAATTTCAACTCAGCAAATATTCACACATGAACAGCTTTTCACATCAGTAAGTTCATTTCTGGCAGTAAAACAACCCAACCAGGAATGCTGTCACGTTCCACAGTCGCATCTCTGGGAAAGGATACTATTACTCTTGAGGTCTCTGTGGATGATTGACTTGGCATGCAAATAACTGAAAAGGAACATCATAGATTAGGTGGGTTAAATGATATTTCACTAATCAACAATTCAAAATTCACTGTATTACTGAAACACAAATTCTGTAGATATTCAAACTGCACATATTTACCAAGTTGGTAAAATTTCAGTTACCCATGATAGTTCCTGTCACAGTCACTGGGGGGGGAAGTTAGATTTCCTACTCAAACCTGATGCTACTGAAGAATGAAATAAAAATTATGGACCAACTTCTGCTTTTCAGTTCTAACTCAATATTCAGAATAAAAATTGAAGAACTTCAGTAGCTTTTGACACGCCATTCAGTGCTGAAGGTTCTGCCACCCAGCCTTAATGGTGACTGTCAAGACACTTGGCAGGGTAATCACAGCTTTAGGTAACGTGTTTCTAAATTGTGGGAGCTAAATGTGCTTCCCAGTCTCAGTGCGTACTCAAGTATGCTGACTGCTTTTTAGTATGGGACTGGGAAAAAAGATCCCCTGATTGCAGGCTGGCTAAATAGATTGCAAGGAACACAGAGGGGAGTACTTGCCCCGCAGCATAGGTAAAGCCTAAATTAGGCAACTAGCCTCCCATGGCTCTTTGTTTAGTCAATGAGATTGGCACAAAACTGCTGGAAAAGCCCCAATTTATGTCTCCGCTTTGAAACACGCTCCTAAAACAGCTTCTGCATCTCCACTACCTACAGAGGGAGCCTGGGGAGATGGGCAGGCTAACAGAAGGCTGAGGTTGGTTGCTGCAAACACCTCCCTCCCCCCACCTTGACTGAAAATATAATAGAATACTTAGTAGAAAAATGGCAAAAATATCTGCAATCATCTTAATGGTTTTCCAGCTGGAGGGCTATTTCTCTGATCTTGCATCAGTGTTCTGATTTTGACACACAATATTGGGCTAGTTTTGTAAATTCTAACTCGCTCAATTGCCTCTATGGGAGTAAGGATTACTTAAAGTCCTTCAAACAAAATAGGTATGTTTTCTTCAAATGCTGAAATCTATTATTTAGAGAGCGACAATACTTATAAGAAAAGATGAAAAAAAAAATCAATTCTTTTTGCTAACAGGGCTGTTTGCCTTCTGCATTATCTTACAGGATTGTGTTCTTTCATTCACAGTGTGTTTCTTTTTAAACTATGTTTTACCTCCCACCATAAGACTGTCGGCACTGTGGAGATTATGAAGCCTGGAACAGAAATCTTTGCTCAAAAGACTGAAAGTTCAGCTATAGCGTAATTATCTTTATTCCACTACCTAAGACTATATTTCCCTGATGATTTTTATTTCCCTATGTTCCAAAAAAAGAACACAAAGTCTGTTTTACTAATTAAAATAATAAACACTTCACCAAATGCTTTGACCATCAAGGCGGGACCCTGAACTTGGCAAAGTAAGCAGATAGCTGGCTGTCAGTCAGTGTGAAGGGGATAAGCAAGCATTGCCCCAGCACTCAACTGCAAACAAGTAATACCATACTTACTCCATGCCTTGTGCAGTCTGTCGTGCAATATCAATTAGTTTGATCATTTCAAATTTGGTCTCAATGATGTGTAGATGGTGATATAAACTGGACCCCTCACACCATTGTGTAACAATAGCCAACTGGGGTTTTGTTGAATAACCCATGAAAAGCAGGATATTCACATGTCGTGTTTTCCTGTTGAAAAAAAAAAAAATCAGGAGGAAATCAGGTGGATCAGGATAACAGGAAAAACCCAGGTAGATCTATCACAGTCTAAATATGTATTTCCAAATAGAAGTTGTTGGGTCAATCTCAACTTTCAGAAAGTTAAAGGGTCTGGAGAACCCTTTAGAAGTTGGAGAGAACCTTCCTGGAGAACCTGGAAGTCTTACGAGGAGCAGCTGAGGGAGCTGGGATTGTTCAGCCTGGAGAAAAGGAGGCTGAGGAGGGACCTTATCGCTCTCTACAGCTACCTGAAAGGAGGTTGTAGAGAGGTGGTGGTCAGTCTCTTCTCCCAAGTAACAGGAGATAGGACAAGAGGAAATGGCCTCAAGTTGTGCCAGGGGAAGTTTAGATTAGATATTACAAAAATTTTTTATACTGAAAGGGTTATTAAGCATTGGAATAGGCTGCCCAGGGAAGTGGTAGAATTGTCACCCCTGGAGGTATTTAAAAGATGGGTAGACACAGTGCTGAGGGACACAGTTTAGCGATGGGTTTTGTCAGTGTTAGGTTGATGGTTGGACTCGATGATCTGAAAGGTCCCTTCCAATCTAGGCAATTCTATGATAACCTGTTGCTAGATTCAGTTTAATGAATTATTCCAGCACTTAGCCTTTCTTATGATAATGATATGGAATAGCTATTCTAAGTTAAGCACCACTTCCTCTTGCTTTTGCAAGCAACTCGGCACAGGACTGCTGAGAAGATGCCGTTACCACTAGGGTCCTCATGGGGCGGCAACAGTTTGCAGCCAGGTCTGCTTTTGTGTAACCCCAGTCCAGCTATGAGATGTTGCTGCCTATAAGGAGGACATCCAAAATTAAATTCCAGTCTCAGAGGCTTCCAGGATGGACAACCCTTTCATTCAGAAGCCCATCAATACGCTTCCTTGACAAGGCTTCAGTTTTTCTTAGTGCTTTATTTGACAAGAATTTTGTACTCTCTATGGAGCCAGCATACAACAAATGATGGAAACAAGTATGAAAACTATACCTCCAGAAGTTTATGATATGAACTTGTTTCCAAACAGCACTGTGAGAGACTGGAGTTCACCACAGAGATTTCGCCAGATTAAATCAAACTTATTTCAAAGACACAGCAACTCCAGACAGAAAAACTTCACAACAAACAATACCGAGAGGATTATCTCAGTAGATCCTCCTTGAATCTACAAGGCCTGAAAGAATTTACTGACACACTGTGAAATCTGAAAGATTCTCCTCACCCTCCCAGAAAAGTCAATCACATTCTTATGGACAAGAACTACATACCTCCAAACATACCAATGAGATATTACAAAGATGAGGCACCTAAGAATTCTGGAGTATTTCCTAGCTCTACCATGGGCTGAGGATAAAGGCAATCTTCTTCCAACACAGCTTGGTACCAAAGGCAGTCAGTTAACTATTCATGAAATGTGACACACCAAGCTTAAAACCCATGTAGCTTCGTAAACCTATGCTGCTCCTGAAGATGGCAGAGCTCTTTATGTTTTCTTATATTAAAAAATTAACATAGGAGCCAAGAGCGTGAACCCCTCCGTCCTCTCAGCAATGCAGACTAGGACATTTCTATGTGATGTGACTGTGCCTTTTTCAGGTTTGAGGATCTGTGAAGTGATGCTGAGAGTAACTGCTGAGTGAATAAAAAGTAAGTGGTTTCTGGCAAGTCCTACCTCAAAGCTAAGAAAGTAACACTTGAAGCATAATGGAAAAGGCACAACTACATGCAAATCTGGCTTGTCTGTGTCAAAGGGTAGGACAACTGGCTATTTACTGTTAAGTGCTGAAATGATAACAGAGAAAGGCCAAACTCCAGCTATGGGATTGCCAGCAGAAATGCAAGATTTTTGATTTTTGATTTCATTAAGTTCTCCTGAGCAGGTATGTCAAAAATATGCAGAGATATCCAACATAACGTACCCCAGAAAGCCTCTACTTCCACAACTATGGGTTTAGAGTTTTCAGCACTAACATTTCCTGGGGAAAAAGGCTGACCAGCCCCTTTTCACTATGTAGCTTATTGGAGGTGCTCCTCCAGCACAGGCGCCCAGCTCAACACATCAGTTTTCCAGAGGCAAACCCCTTCTTTAGAGCATAGATCTTCAAACAGATTTATGCTCAGGATTGTACTTGGATGCTAATGGTCTTCCCCAATAAATATTCTATTGTTCCGTGTTGATGGATGCTCTTTTAAGAGCTGAACCCAAGACAAATACTTCCTCTGAGAAAGCACAAGCAATAGACATGAGAAAAGGAAATCAAGGACTGACTTTATGAGAAATACATTTTTAAAAATTCCTTCAAAGATAAGTCAATGCTACTGAACAGAAACTATTAAGCAATGTATAATATGGTCAATCTGAAAGATTCTCCTCACCCTCCCAGAAAAGTCAATAATCACATCCTTATTGTCATCAAATGAACAAGAACTAGACACCTCCAAACAAATCAATGAGATATGCTCAAAACGAACAATTAGTCATACTCTCCCTTCAATTTTAAAACATGGATGAGAGGAAAGTCCTACAGTTCACACTTCGGCTTGATGTGCCCTGGGGGGAGTACAATAGCAAAAAACAGTCCTGGTTGAGTGTTTGGACATATCTATATACGCAATATAGGTGTACAGACAAACACATACAGGGGAAGGAAGAAGTAGCAGTGGATACAAAGAAATATTTTAAAATGGCAAGTTGTATTTTCTACCCGAAGTATCATCATGGAGGAATAAGAACAATGTGTTATAATGGAAATTAAAATTAAGGGATTAATGAAGCATAAATCTACACACATTATTTTATGCCATTAAAAATAATTCTTACCTGAGCACTCCTACTTCATTTTTGAAGGCCTGTAACTGTTGAGGTGTGGGTGCCGTAACATTCAACATTTTCACTGCCACATCACCTTCAAAATAGCAATTTTTCATAAGTGCCATCGATACATGTTTGTCTATTGAGAAAATGCTATACAGAGCATCAGAAATATTAAGATACCCTATTTTCTAGCTTTTGTGAAATAAACCACTACAATACTAAAATAAGTAAATATTTCTGTAAAATGTATAAACACTATTCTTACTTTACTCTGAGAAATCCTAGCCAAGTCAAAGCTTTCCAAATACACATTTCGAATCCTTATTCATCAAGATAAATAATTCAGCCTTTCCAGTAACTGTGTTTCATCTTTATCCTAATAATTATTGAATTCATAAGAATATACAAGAGTTGAGTTTCTAAATAGTTTGAAGTTCTAACATTACCTATTTAGCACACTACTTACTAATTTAAAAATCATCGTTACGGCCCTTCAGTGGACTCTCCCTAGTATGTCCATGTCTCTCTTGTACTGAGGAGCCCAAAACTGGAACCCAGCACTCCAGGTGTGGCCTCACCGGTGCTGAGGGGAAGCATCACCTCCCTCGATCTGCTGGCAACGCATTACCTAATGCAGCCCAGGATATCATTAGCCTCCTTTGAGGCATGGGCACACTGCTGGCTCACGTTCAACTTGGTGTCCACCAGAATCTCCAGACGCTTTTCTGACAAGCTGCTTTCCAGCTGGGCGTCCCCCAGCAGGCAACGTTACTTGTTTAAGAATAACTATTTGCCATGACGGCTACATACCATGCCACTTTCCTTTGTAGACTGTTCCAAATGACCCAGATCCTATTCTTTGTCCAACTGTGATCTGTCCATCTGGTATCTCCCAGTCATCACTTGAATCCCGTCGACCAAGGGTTTTCTTTATATATATACATAAACAATAACAAGGAAGAAAGCAAGTGCGTTAATGTCTGTGAAAACAGCTCCTTTGTTACAGATTTGGTATCAGCATTTCATATCATTGAAGTCCTAAAAGAACTTTCTTTTTCAGATATTTTATTTGACTTTTCAAGCCTAAATTGTTTCCTGGCATGAAATATTTGCCACAGGTTTGTCAGTGTTAAAACCAGTAAATATTAAGAAACTCTCACCAAAAAGAAAGTCTCATTTATTTTTTAATTCTTACTCAACTATAATGCTAAATTGTGAATTTAAAAAAAAAAAAAATGTATTTTTACATTTGAGAATCACTAGAGAACTTTCCAAGTTCATGAATCACGGTTAGAAAAGTTAAGCTGTTATTTGAAAGGAAACTGGCATTATAATATGAAGCACACCAAAATACTTGGGTGCAACGGAGTAAAAGTGAGTATAGTCAATTACTTAAATGATTTATATATCAGTCCCACCGTTTCAATATTCCAGTATTTATTGGTTTAAAGTCCTTGATCATTATCATACTTATCTTCAAAATAATTCAGAAGGCTTTGATGAAAGAAAAAGTGAGAGGAAGATGGTTGTGTAGTATTTCTATGCTATGAATACACCATACTACGAATGAAAACAGTTGATCTTTCCCTTACCATTCTATTTCTGTCTTCTGAGGATGAGGATGATTTCCTTTCCCGTTGGGGTCCTGGTGATTTCTGTAACGCTTTCACATTGGTGAGCGAACCAGGCAAAGAGGCTGGAGGTGTTGCAGACAAACCTGCAGTTGAACCTAAATTTCAGAAACAGGATAATTTTATCCATAAGAAGCCAGCTTACAAGAATGTATTGAAATTAGGTGCAAGAATTGTGTTTAAGATGCAGTATCTCCAAACATCAATGTAAATGTTAAGAGGGGAAAAACACATTCTAGGAATATTGTCCTAATATTATTAGAGTAGTGCTCAAGCCTTAGTTGTCAGAAGAGACAAGGCTATAGCAAACATCCCTGTAAACCAGATAGTTCCCAGTCTCTTGTTCATGAATTACCAGAAGGACAAAGTCTCTTTAAATAGAAAAAAAAATTTAAGAGTATTTTTTAATTCCACCAGTTTTCATGGAGAAGAAAAGTAGTAGCATTTTAGTTAGCAGTGGCTACCTCTCAGATTTCTTGTAGCTAACCTTTTAGGGACCCAAATAATAGCTGAAATATTGTATTTTGGAATCAAAATAGGCTAAATGCAAAAAATTTAAATATCTTCTAGTTGAGTCTCCAAGTGCCACCTGAAAACCACTTGGCTGTTTTAAAGCTATCTGTTAGCAGAGAGCTCTTATTTAGAAGTAAATATTAGACTGCAGGAAGGATTAAAAAACAACCCAAATCCTTTAGTTAGCTATTTGAAGCATATTCTATTAAATACAAAAAGAACAGTATACCTGTAGCCTATATGTATCTAAACAAATCGATGCAAGAAAATGTCACTAACAGAGCTGTGCTTCAGAGCCCCAGTGGCTCTTTACAAATAGAGCACTTCAACTAGACACTGCTTTTTAAAATACACCATAATTATTTGTAACAAGGTTATTCTGACCCTCTCAATGCAAAGGACATGAAATAGGGTCAACTGTTAATTAAATTCATGCTGCTCTGCTAAACAATGTATGTCACTGTACAAGACCTCCAACATTCCAACGCTTTCCCTCACATCAGTGCTCTGGGAAGCGTAGAAGACAATACTCCTCCTCATATTCCTTCAGAAGCCCCCTTCTTACCAAAAAAGTATCTCCTAATGCCAACTTGAGTTCAAAAATTGACTTTGTGACTTTTAAAACTGTTGCTCGAGGTCAGTCACTCAGTGCATGCTAATTTACCAAACTATATATATCCATCACTGCCTGTCCTCACTGAGCTAAAAATACAAAAAATTTAGAAGTGGAAGCTCAAAATAATGACACACCAACATATCAAAAATGGGACACAGCATCCATAAACTTTGTCCCACATGCTAATGCAACAACAAAGATGCATATTGGGCATCCTACATTTACAAGCAGCTGCGGGCCAGTGACCTAATGAGTGGACTTTTTGTTCATATTCATGTTACAGTCACTATACTGTCATTTATTTATTTTATTTTTTGCCTGAAATCTTACATATGTGGATTTAAATGCAAGATTTTCCCAGAACATGAGCAATTTTCCAAAAATTTACTGGGTTACAGACCTACTCTGTAATAGTAAAGCTCTACTAAAATGCATTTTCTTTAGAGGGAACTAAAGTCCCCTACTCAAATCTTAATACCATGATGTAGAAACACTAGCACAATATTCACCCTTCACCAAAAATGCTTACAGCCTGTGGCAGAACATTACAGTTAATCTGTTCATAATAACACCAGATGGCCTGTTTTCCAATTTATTAGAGTAGAATACTACAGATAATGTTGGACTTAAGTCATTAGCTTGGACTTTGAAGCTGTGCGTAACATATTCCATTCTGTAGCCAGTTTGCTTGTTGGGAACACCTGTCTTCTTACAAAGACTTCTGGAAGAACTTTACAAGTTCATAAGGTGAACTACTCTTGATATATTCTGAAACAAAAGTCTTTGAAACAGCCAAGATGGTAGCATTTGAAAACCACACTACATGCACTGAACTACCCATTTCTATATGTATATGTACAGACATAAAATATTCGCATTTCACGCTATTACTCAATGGTTGGTTTCTCCAGCATATGAAATCCCACAGAGTTTTGGGGGATTTTGTGCAATACAACAGATCCATTGACAGCTTTAGGCCTGAGTTACCCCCAGAGTCAATGACATGAAAATGGAAGAGTCCTATTTTACATGTTACAGGACACAAACAAATACTGTTTCACTGGAAATTTACTAACGAAGTAAAAACTACATGACCTAAACCATCTAGGGCCCCAATGGGGTATCAACAGCATTCTCAAAATCAGGTATTTGTTGAAAGTTGACATGACACATTACTTGAAAAGCTTGAGACCTAACAAGTTATCAATGGAAATGTTTGTAATTCACATTTGATTTCCTAGATTACTTTTCAAAACAAAGAATATTAAATATAGAAAACTGTTAAAGCACTGAACTGACTTAAACTGAACAGTCAAGGAAATTCTAAGTTAAGGGCATCGCTTTGTCTTTAAAATCACTGCAATGAAATCCAAGAACCTTTGCTTAGAAAAGTTACGTTAAGGTCCACATCAAACCCTCAACTATGAAATTCCTTGCTTTTGAAGATTTAAGCCAGATTTTATTTATAGTCATTTTCAAGCGTGTAAAGGTGAACGTGAGTATGTGTGAAAAGCACATTCAAAGCATTCCAGCCAGGCCAAGCAAAAAACAGAGGTGTTTTGATAAACTCACACACTTACATACACACGGTGTGAGGGTGAGGCACAAACAGCATCTGTGGTTTTACTTATTTTGTTTGGGTGAAAACAAGAAAGAAGAGCCCAACTACCTCTGAACACTGGGCCAGGCTCAAAATCAAACACTATTTCACTGGGGACAGAATGAAGGAGGGGACTGGGAGTCCGGGATTGGTATTTCCGAAGACAGCGCATCAGCTGGTTCAAAGGGGCTGTTAGAGAGAAAGAGACGGGCAGGCAGAGACAGAAAGACAGACACATAGAAGAAATGAAGAAGTCATGGGAAATAACTAGGATGCTTTGACTCCTATTCATAGATTGCTTCTGTACTTTGAAGGAAAAAAAAAAAAGTCAATTACTAATAACACTGTTTCAGGACTGGGAACAGCCAATTGTTTTCAGATGCCAAGCAGACAGTTTATGATCAAAAGTTAAAACCGACATGATAGCACAACATTTAAATGCTGGACAAAATGGGCAAAACTGTGGAGAGCCACACCTACCAACACATACAAAAATGGCTAAAACTGGCAACTTCAAATTAGTAGGCTTGCGGGATTAAAGGAAATTTCTTTTTAAAAAGCGTTCTATCGCTGGCATAAGAAAAACCAGCTCCATCAAGCACAATACAGTAGGTAGGTAGCATCCTACCAACTACCAGATTTGGATGGGAGAAACAACGTCAGTGATATCCCACAGTACAAAACGTTAGAGATCAGGAGAGAGCACACTAAGGTAATTCAGACTTTACTTATGGCTGAAGCAAGTTATAATTAGTAGGAGACGACTGTGTTAATGATTTGGAGTTGGAATAACTGTCATATGCCTGCCCTACTTACTAGTTCTTTATTTCTATATTATTAATATATACATAGGAATAAATACAGCCCATACGAAGCCCTTTCAGGACCTTGACAGCCAGTGGGAGAAATGGCTTAACAGGCCCGTGCATAACACGTGAGGGGAAAAAAAATAAGTCTTCTGGTACTAGTTCTGACTTAACTGTGAATTAGGGCTGTGCGTTACTGGAGGAAAAATAAAAAGATCCGGCTTTAGCATAAGGTCCTAACAACCTGGTTCCAAGAGTAGCACAGGCATGCAGTACAGCAAAGCAGCATCTTCAGCAGGGGTAGAGGGGGAGAAGAACTGGAGTATTTCACGCTGCTTTAGGATGCAGCAGTTTGTGTGGAAGGTCCATCTACCATGTCGATGGTTTTCAATGAGAACCCCTGTTGTTTCCATGGGTGGAAAGTTAACAACAGGCACAAAAATCTTTGAGAAGAGAGGTGGGAAGTTGTAACATATCTGTGTGCAGCCACGTAAGTGAATGAGTGTGTGCGTGTGAGAGCAAAAAAAGTGACAGTGCAAGGTAATTTTAAAACTAAAAAACTAGATACCACTTCAAAACTTTTTCTCCTTCCGTCTCCCCCACTCCCAGAATGACCAGCAAATGACTCAAACCTGTGTCAGACAAGTATTAAGTTCATGGACAAGCAAATGCAAATTCACTTTTTGTTCTAGTCATATTTTCCTTTGTGCCTGTCTTTTTTAGAAGGAAGTAGAACAAAGGGAAGGGACAGAGCGGTCGTGTAATTAAATAAAGCACAGTAGCTAGTTTAAACACTACTTACCTCCCTCTCCTCGTAAACCCTGGTCTCTAATCAAGTCCTATAAATTAAAAAAAAAAAATTGTGTTTAATTTAGGTATTATTATTTACATTCCAGAATCAATTGAGATTGATCAAATTGAGAATCCATAACCTTGTATGTTGTCCATGAAATACAAGTTACTTCCTACCCTGGCTTACTAACAACACAGACCCCAAGGAACTATTTATAACAACTACTAAACTTTTCAAAATCAGTTGCTTTAAAACGGCATCTCTCAGTAGTAAAATGAAATGTACGCCACCCAAAATAGATGCTGACATGAAAACATCGATTTAAACACACAGTTGGACGAAATGCATGAAGAAATATTGAACCAAACGTTCTAGTTACAGTGTTTGTGGCACAAATTATTTGAACTGTCAAATCAGAAGCTGGGACATCAATTTCCTGTACTGAGGTACATCAGTCAAATGAGTTCTGCTTCGTTTTATCTTGTTACAAAGCACCTCATTTGCATAGCCAGGCGCACTCTGTTCTTCTCAGAAATGACTAACTGCAAAAGGTTTCCTTCACTTGCAATTCACTGTGAACTGAGAGTATCTTTTACAATATACCCAGGCTAAAAGCAAAGTACACTAAGGATTTTTCTAAACAGAAGAAAACGAGAAAAGTCTAGCAGTTCCCTCTGTGTGTCCATTTTCATCATCAAGTTTTTGGGTTCTTTTTGGTTACACAATTATTTTATTGCTTTATACACTGGTCCTACCACTCAGCTGCACCACTGCCATATGCCGTATGCAAATGTCTACGTGGCCACACTCTTAATATGCAACTACCTTTTCACCTTTCGCTCAGTTCACATGCAAAACAGATTCCGTGCCTTGGTGTCGAGGCAGACTTCAAGACTGCTCACCTGACAAATGACTAATTTCTAGAGAATAGACCTAAGCGTAAAGTACAAGCTACATATGTTAGCAAAATTAGAAAGGGGTTGCTGTGACCAATATTTTGAAAGGTCCTAGCTGGCCTTATGCCTAAATGTGAACCATTATTGTTATTACTTTTTACGATTCAGCATCCAGGAATTTCAAAAATGTGGAAAAAAAGTTAAGTGTAGCCGTTTCTGAACACTCCAAAAGAATGCTCAGACCAATATATACTGGGCTTTTGAAATCCTGAGGAACTTTCAGTAAATCTGAACCCAGTTTACTGCAATAATGTAATTTTCTTCAATGCCAGAAATACTACTTGAATTACAAATACTAAAAATCCCTATGTTGCATATTAAGAAATGTGCTTAACGCGTACAATGGTTTGTGAGAGTGGCTTTCATATTCTTAAGGCTGTGGTACAGCTAGCAGCACGGGCCTTGGGACTAATGACAAAAAAGGAGAGTGGTTCGTGGTAGAATGTTTCTTTGAAAATGAAAGGACAGGACTGTCAAAAGGCAGTTTCTGCTTTTGGAGAATAGGGTATTTGCGTCCTTACAGCTCTCAATAGCAAAAATGTCTTACATGGTATCTATGAACATTCTGACAGACCATCAAGGATTATCTTAGAAGCACGGCACTCGTGTATGTGATAAATTTAACGCACTGATATTCATAAGGGAAACATCAAATCTACTATTCCTGATCCAAACGTTATTAGTACTTACATCAATATTGACTGGCTCGATTGTATTGATGTGAACATTGGGAGCTGAAGAGGATCGGTCGCGTTGCCCAAATTGATTCCGATGATCTTCATCTGCTGGTCGGAGGGGCTGTGGGATTGGAATGGATTTTGAAGGAGAAGGACTAGGGAGAATTGGTGGTCTGAGAAACAAAGTCAAGGAAAAAGAGGATTTAGGTCTACAAATGGCTTCAAGTACTGCATAGTGGGTGTGGTAAGTCCTTTTCAACTATAATAATACATACGTTAAAAAAACTGATCTAGAGGCCTGCATAAAAACAATTTATAATGAACAAACTCCACTCCCCTATGATCAATTGCAACAGCTCTCTGCTGCACAAACTACCTAATTACATGTCTGTGAAGCGTTCTGAGTTAAAACAAAACAAAAAACCCTAACATACCATACCAAACTAGTAATAATAAATCCTGATCTGAAAAATTCATGCAGCCCAACATGCACTGCAGATAGCAAGGTACTTTGCAGTTTCCTCACTTCAGAGTTAACGCAATAGACTCTCTTTAATGGCAACCCCTTGAGAACTAAAAATGCTTAACATCTCACATCAACGTTACAGTCAGAAGATGTCACACAACAAATCGCATAGATGGGATTATTTTTTCAAAGAAGAAAGACTAAAAATTACATACTGGTCACTCCTCATAAATTATTAATATTGTGGCCAGTGTAATATAAATTATTGATACTAAAAATAAATATATCACCTCTTAACCTCAACCTTTAAGAAATAACTTTGAATAGCGCAACATTTCAAATGTTATTTACAGTGCTACAGTTAGGCGATGCGATAGATTTGACTTGAAAGATAAGCGTTCAGACTATACAGACAAGTTTTTCTGAAGAAACGCAAATGCTGCCAGTCATAAATGTAAATAAAGTCTTTAATTTATGGTATCACAAATCATATATTTAAAAGACAGAACATCTACACACTTGCTTTTTTGTTTGTAAGAAGGCAGAATATCACTTCTTTGGTTATCCGTTTCTTTTGTCAAAGCACAATAAATTGGCATTTATCTCGTACTCAAGTAAAGATCAGTCACTCTTAAGTCTAATTTAATGGATATAAGGCAAAAGGTCAATGAGAAACACTTGCCACCTTTGTCAAAGAAAACTTTACGTTAAAATACTCATGATATCCAACAGCAAGGTTTTTAGAACTTACGGAAAACACAACTCCTAGGAGAGGAGTAGCGTCCTCCAGCCATGCAGTGACTCATGGGTGAGTTACCATGCCCACCAAAAGGCAACGCACGCAGGGAGCAGCTTTGGAAAGAAACCACACAGCAGCATATAGCCGCAACAGGTCCTGGTGCCACCTCCCGTACGCAAACGCTCCTTGGCCTCCCCAAAGATCTCTAGGGCCAACTAACATTTTCAACAGGATCTCTTGACATTTTTTCAGCAACAGGTCTGCTTTTAAAGACTATTCTATTACCCCACCTTTCGTTGAAGAGTTTATACAGTTTGGCACTGATCCCAGAACTCAGTGCTACCTGTATCCTAAGTACCTGTCCTCTTTTCCTTCCTGGCCAACAGTCACACAATTGAGAATGGCAAAATGGAGCGCTTGCAAATTAATTAAAATAACAGTCTAGTAAGTCTTCTAATAAAATACTTAGATTATGGTTGGGGGGGGGAGGGGGGCAGGCTGGGAAGAATAGGTAGCGGGGTTCATCCTGCTTAACTTTTTTTAAAAAATAGTTACCTATTGTCACATGACAGACTATAAATATTGGGAAGATACCGGGAAGCAATGAACTGAAACTGCCAACAGACAAATCTCTGAGAAAGGGCTTTGAACAGCCCAGTATTTCAGAAGATGCTCAGAATTTCAGAAACATTTTTAAAATGCAGTCGATATACGTATACGTAAGCTAAAGCTTTCATTCATTGCTAACAAGTGCCTTCAGGTAAAATCTGTTCTATTGTAGATGAGGAAGTTTTGAACTCCTGAACCTTTTTGCAAGGAAATCATGCAACTAGAACCCACATCAGGAGACGGGACACCACACAGATACAAGCGCAGGATTTGGTTGACATTCTAAGGCACTAGATTTTCGTGTTAAGGCAAGTGTGTCAGACGCTGTACAGAAAGATTTCAAAAGAAAAGCCGAAAAAGCATCTCAGCCAGGGCAGTACTGTCATTGTTGGGATAGCTCACTCCTGCTCAAACTTCCTGGGAGTTCTCAGTAATAATGAAATTAAGGGAAATGTGTAACAACAAACATCAGATCATTGCACTAGGAGTGACTGTGAGACAGCATTTGAGTTCTGCCACACGACAGGAAGAGAAGCAATCAGATTTTCTGTGATCGTGAGCAAGGCAAAGGAGAAAAAAAACAAATTGCAGAAATATTGCTTCAGCTACATCAGCTTCTGAGTCATAAATGGTCATCTGCTAAAGGAATCTGCAAATACTTCTCTATTTCTGGTCACAGGTCGTCATGCCCATCATGTTGCTGGCACAGACAGCATGCTATGTCATACCACATTTGAAAACAATTTGAAGAGCTTTTTCTCTCATTAAATTCCATCTGGAGCAAGTTCAGATCTTTAGAAAACAGTTATAGGCTGACAAAGAACTCTCTTTTTTGGAGTCTGTAAACTATTACTGGGGGGATCTCCGCATTTTACATAGCAAACAATGCAGAGATGGGACTCTTATAAGCAGTTTGCCATGTGGTCCATCTATATTTTGCTTGAAAAAGGTACCCAGTGAAGAGAAAGACACAAGTGATTTGCTAGTCAAAATGGCCTACTGAGATCGCAAGCTCAGAAGAGATTACCACCAGCCTCTGCCTGTGTGTGGCAAAAGCTGTATCTCGATTTGCCTCAAGATACTGATCTACAGAAAACATGTCACCACAAAGAATGCAGCAATCCTCTTAGCTACCAACAGCCCAAACTTTTAATTACTGCAGGAGGGCAGAAGAGACAATGGAGCAAAAAGGACCAGCCATCATCACTTGGAAAAGGATGATTCCAGGTGAGTTACAAAACTAGTTCTGTAGGCTATGAAAATATATTGCCAAAAAAAAAAAAAATTAAAAAAAAAAAAATCAAGAGGACCAGAACACAACTACTGCAAAGACTCGCTTACTGTGGCAAACGCGTCTAGCAGGCTGGCCTTAAAGCAGAAGTTTAAATACCAGGGTCCAAGTTTCTGTTGCTCCTGTGGCCTTCGGGAGCAGTTATCAGCCAACCTGAGCGGAGACCTTCTACCAATGAAGAAAGTCAATATTCTGACGTATTGAGAGGTTATACCACCTCATCTTGCACACTTTCTTCCAGCATCTTAGATGTGGGCATTCCTTTAACAAACGATTCTCAGCTTCCCAGGCAATAAGCTGATAGGGCTGTCAAATCTTGATTTAATATGTTAGAACCTTTCCTGGTGGTATGACAGAACATGCTTTTTCCTTGGACCATGTATTTGGGATAAGCACATTGTTCCCTCCCTTTTTATCAAGACAAAACAGAAAGAGGTTTTGTCAGGAGACAGGAGTAATTGCAGGCAGATGTAGATTTTTACCCTTTGTCAATCACAGCAAGTGCCAACACGTCCACAGTTTTACTATTCTACAAAATTGGGTCCATGGGAAAGAGGAAGGTAATTCAGAAAAGTGCCCACACATGCTACCTTCTATATAAGCAAACAATTTTATAAAATCATATACAGTACCTCCACCAAATCTTAGAAATTGCAATGATACAAGTTAGTTCACTTTACAAATACAAAGGAAAATTTCAGTACAGATTTTCCTGAATTTACTTTAACTCACCAATGTGATGTTTCATATATTTAAGAGCTGGTCTACTCAGGAAAGATTTTTCTTGGAAGAGGTTTGTCTGGGCTTCAAGATTTTTGCTTGGATTTTCATTTTGCTGTAGTCAGGCAAATATTTAAATTGAAAATTCACATTCACCTAGCTTCAGTTTTAGGGTGCATGCCACTTCCCTTTTTAAAACGACACCAACACTACTGGACTGAGATTATTATTCTTCCCCTTCCAGCCTGAACAAGTGCATCTCAGTTTAGCCACAGAGCTCAGCGCAGTGCATACATTCACCTGGTTGACTGCATACTCATACCCAAGCCAAACCTACAGCAAGGTAAAATGCTTTGGTGATTTTTTTTTTTTTTATTGGTTTGGACCACTAAGGATCTGAGATACCATGGTATTTCAGCTACACTAGCAAGCAGGTAAACTGTAAGTTTTGGAGGCCAAATGTGTCCTAATTGAATTATTGTGGTCCTCCGTAGATACTGCCAGAAAACAAAGCAATTTTTTTCTTTCCCCACCTCTGCAGCCTGGAA
Source organism: Rynchops niger (assembly GCA_013400035.1). NCBI lineage: Eukaryota > Metazoa > Chordata > Aves > Charadriiformes > Laridae > Rynchops > Rynchops niger. The sequence goes on along the minus strand of VXBH01007616.1, from coordinate 1,190,119 downwards.
AAAGTCAATAATCCCAAATCAAATGCTGATTTGGAGAAAAGCACAAGTTTGTAACTACAAGCTAGAGAAGACCACTCTTACAGCATCTTGTGACGTCAGTCTAAAAGCATCATGGGACAGATCTGTAACAGTCATAACTTCATATGGACTAATGCATTTTTCTATGCCATGATAACTTGTTTTCATCAACGTTGGCTTGTAGGTGTAAAACAACTGCCAGGATTATCACAACAGTGTGCACTTATATTGGCCTTTGGGCCCAGATCAAAGCTTAGCAATGCTTTCCTAAAATTTCTGATAGCTTCATATACTGGGGGCTATCAAGAGAAGCCCCACAGGTGCCATTAGTCCTCCAAACCAGGTTTCGGATCACTAGCATGTTTTTGCAAATAAAGTTTTGGGGAGAAAGAGGGTTCCCCCACCTGTTGTACAAACTAAAAATGATTATTCTAAAGATTCTGATACCAGGCCTTTTCTGCTCAGCAAGAATGGATATCAAGTTGGATATTGTAGGAAGTTTGCTAACATTTACATGGAGTGCCCTGGAAAAGGTCTGGTGCCAGAATTTTTAGGGGATGAGTTCCTCATTGTTTTATGCAATAAAACACAAAGCTTTTGCTCAGTTAAACACACAGGGATCTAAATGGTGTGGTAGTACTAAATACAATACTGTAAGACTGTGTTTTTGTTTCCTTGGCTTCTCAGAAGCTTTTCTAGACGTTTAAATATCTTCGGCTGAGGCAGAATGATCTGTGAACATTTGGAAGACGGAAAGGAAAGCAGAGGTGTTTAATCACAGGCTGGAGCCTGCTCTAAGGCAGGGACTGGCAAGCTTCCAAGAATGGTGCACCAGACAGTCCCCCTTCCTTCCTTCCTCAACTTTAGAAGATTAAGCATGTTGGGAAATGGTGTTTTTCAAAGAGCCAAGATGTTGCCAACCCGTTTACTCGCTGTGTTCTGCCTCAAGCAAATCAGATGCTCTCAGTTTCTATCGAGTCCAACCTGCCACTCTGCTACTGAAGGTCTGACCGTGTGCCCCCTTACCACCCGCTCCACAGGTTACTTACCCTGCCATAACATCTGCCTCGTGAGTTTGCTGAGTTTTGCCCAAGATCACAACATCTGAGAGAACGTATGGAAGGTGAAAAAGGACAACTCTGGAATATTTTGAACGGCTAATCTCTCCCTTTTTCATGTATCTGTAACATCCAGGGAACTGGGTTCACAGAAATTCTGTGCTCATATTTTACAAGCAAAGATACAGAAGAAACTTTATGATAGTGCAATGAATGAAATGAATACAATGTATTACATACAGTTTGTGTACTTCAATTTTATTACAAATGGCTATTATCAGGGAGACCTACACTTCAATAACTCTTTCCAGTTAAGTGCAGATTATAACTAAAACGACTGCTTTGGCACAACAAGATAGTGCAAACTGAAAGAACTTAAGTGGGACAAGAGACCTAATGTAGAGGCTGGACACATTTTTATAAGGGGTTCAGAAACGTGCAAGTGGGACCATATGTACTCCCTCATCTTGGGGAGGAACATCTGGAGGGGACTGCCTATGGCTTACAGCTGGAATAATAAAAGGCTACAGGACTGGACATGTTACACATGTGTGAAGTGCAACAAAGTTCTCCAGCACGTTTAGCAGCTTTTGCATCATGTCCAATGGTCTTTTCCTTTATGTCCCTTTCTCTTTCCAACTTCTCCATTTGATCCCTTGACAATTTCTCAGCATGTCACACACGCCTTTGCTCTTGAGCTTGTCTTGCAACACAAACTCTTCCTTTCTTTGGACACTTTGCCTGCCGCTGGAATCCCTTCACAAGGCTAAAGATGAAGAAGGATGTTTGCTTTCTCTTTCCTCAGGTTTACCAAACGATTAGTAACATCCCTTCCTCTGTGGGCTGTGTCATGCAAAACGCTAGGAGAACAGAGAAATCAAAGGAACAATTATTAAACTAGTAAGTGTTAAAAAAGCGCTAGTTCCTCATATTTCCAATCCCATTGCCCAACTCTCAAATTTCAGTCCCTTACTGTCTTCCCAGACAAGATAATCTCAAGTGTCAGACTTTTTTTTTTTGTTCCAGTTGAGCTGTTGTCCCATATTGTAGGAGTACCCTTTAACAAAACCATGGGTAAGTATATGTTTTTATAGAAAATGCCAGCATTTTTTTAAAACTCAAAAAAATCAAATAAATTAATATTCCCACAATTATATATTTTAAAAGCAGATAAGTATTATTAAAGAAAAGCAAAAGGATAACCAGAGGAAGATATGGACAGTGCTATATGCTCATACAATAGCATCAGAGCTGCTTCTGGAAAGGAAATACTACAGACATAGATGCTTGGGGAAAATTGCATGACTTTAACATGCACACTATTTATGAATACCAGTTGATAAATCATAAACCATTTTCAAAATAAACAGAATTTTGAAGCATGACATATGCCTTTTTTTGGTTAGCAATTAAGTATACAGCAAGGAAAAAAGCAAAAAAAAGTAGGAATCTAGAAACTTTCACAGCTTCCTGCAACCACAAACATTTACAGATGCAACACTTAGGAAAATCTCCTTAACCTCAACTCGCAAGTATACTTAAATGTTAACATTTTTATATAAGTGAAGTTAAAACCCTTAAGGCATTAAACATCTTTGGTCTCAGTTTTTCCTTTCCATTTTTACTTCACAAAACTAAGACTGTCTGAAGTAGGGTATGTATCAATTAAGATAATCCATCCTATTGTATCTTCATAAACTGCTAAGAAAATACAAACGTGAAGCACAGGCAATTTAAAAGTAGGAAAACTTAGCATATACCAGCATTAGGATTGGGGCTACATCGTGTCTTTGGCACCCATAGGCTAGAACAGTTCTAGCCTGGTATAATTTCAGCTCTACCAAGAGAAAGGCAGAGCCTGTTTAACTTAAGAGAATCACAGCAGCCACCTCATCCGCAGCCTGCTGTACTAACGTCCACAGGATATAAAGGCAACATCCACTACCTGGAAGAGACACTTCCAAATCTACTTGAAACTGCATAAAATAGTAGAAATAAGAACATCATCTCTCTTCGTACTTACCAAATGAGGTTCCCTCTGCAGGACTGTCAATCTATTTTCCAGGGAGGCATCATGTTTGATCTTTCATAAAATAGTCTTGGCTGTTCAGGGAATTTCTCTTCTAGTTAGAGTCCATAGGTGCCTGTGCAGCTTCCAGCTGTGTTTCTGCTTTAGTGTGGGCACAATGCTTGCTATTCCAAGAGAGCCTCTCTGCCAAATTCAGTTCATCTCCACGTAGCACACGTCCTAGGAATGTTTTTCTGAAGGCTTTTGTATTTGGTGCTCTTAATGAATCTGTATCAGGTTTCTTGACTTTGATACACATCCTTGAGTTACTCTTTCCTGGAGATTTGTTCTACTATCTAGTGCTGTGTGATGTCAGTGATCTCTTAGCTACTGGGAACATAATCTAAATACGATCATTTATCTCTTCACAGAGAGATGGTCCAGAATCTTTGTTGGAAATACAGGGGATGGAGGCTGTGGTCAGTTTTAGAAGTTTAATTTTACAAAACCTGGATCTGCAAGCGAACAGATGCTATTGGTATATCCCAACATCTAAATAGGAGGAAGACAGCTGGTCTGGAGGACACTAAAGAATGTGTATTCGGAAAAGGTACTAAAGTGGTACTATGAACCTGGAATTGGCATCTGTTCACACCAATCTTATCGTGGCGTGGCTTATTCTGAAACAGAGGTATGTCACTTCAAGGCAAGTAAATTGTAGTTTGATACCACAAACTAAAAGAATTTGTGAGGACATAGCTTTGGTTTGTAATAAGTATAAAATCTTTCCAGTTTAGACCAGGTCTAAGCTACCATGCAGAAGAAATCAGTTTAACAGGTAAGGCCCCAATTCTACAGACACTTATGCACACGTTTAACTCAGGTTCATTACTAATTTATATCATTCACGTGAATGAAAACATTCACTTCTTTGAAGTTAAGCATAGGTGGATATATTTGCATGAGAAGCCAGATTACAAAAATGTAGATAGAGTTGCAAGGCAGTATTTTGAGTGTTTCTAAGCATACAGTACTGAAATGTTACGTTATTAAACAGCAGGAATAAGGTCATACCCAACAGAATCTGAGGGGGGCACTGAGGGGTACGATCCAGATGCTGGGGTGGTCTCTCCTAAGGAGGCCTCTTCCTGCGGTATGGGGTGATGTTCAAAGAACTTGGAGACAAACAGCAAACTGTGAGGCAAGAACAAAACAAGAACAGCCTAACTTGTGCAAAACCCAGAAGCTTCACAATATAACACCCAATGATTGAATCCTCTCCAAAAAAACGCCCAACCCCCTTCACTGATCAAATTCTAAATTTTAAAATAAGACTACACTAACACATTAATCCACAAGATACATTAAAATAGTATTTACTTGACAAAGGATCAAAAGATCATGCCTTAAACATACCTTTCCAGAAAGTAATTTTTTAATCTTTTAGTTGAAATCACAAACATCTGGTTCCTCAAGAATGTATAACTTATACCTAAATGTTGAGTACATGAATTTATTTTAATGTTTGCACTGATGCAATTCCAAGATCCAAAAGTCAAATGGATAGAACTATGTTATCCATAAGTCCTGAGCACAAATTCTAGAGGTGCCCAAGGAAACAGTTAAAAATACCAACATAAGCAGAAATTAAATTTATTCTTGGGGGAAAAACTAGCATTTTAAATTATTCCTTATATGAAAGTCTATTTAAAAGACTTAATAGCATCCACTGGAACCAATCAAATAGAACACAGAGCAAATTTACACCAGATCCTTAACCTACATCAAAGACTTACACAAATAGATCAATAATTAAATTCGCGAACACATGACTGTTTGGGACATTCTCTTTTATGTTTCTTACCTAGGCATCAAACTCACTAACGAATTTGTTTTCAATCACTGTAAAACCAACTGCAATTTCATCATATTAAACTAGTGTCTCTTAACTTTTTTTTTTCAGGCTGAAGAGAATAAACCCACATCTAAACATTTAAACAGGGCCCTAGCCATCACATAATAAAGAACCAGTTTTGATTAAGAATAACAACTGTGAACAATGAGAAGCCTGTCTGATACAGTCAAGTGCTCAGCCACCCCATTCATGCTTCAAACAAAGCATTTCAGAGTCCAGAAAAAAAAATGAACTGGTTGTCTGAGCTAGCACAGAGAGAATACGAATTATGCATTCTCATGAGAACAGTTGAGCTCCTATATTTTTTTCAGGCACCACCTCTGACTTCCTGCATCACAGATTTAACATAAGAAATCACCGACAGCTGTAAGCTTAATAAAAGGCTCAACTTTAAAAAGAATTGTGATTACTTACTCAAGTTGGTCATAATTAACACACATCAGTGGCACTTCTGTACTACAGCGCTGGTGAAATTTGTAGCCACATGTCTGGCAGCGGAATCCCTGGAAAAGCAGCTTTCGACAAAAGTCGCAGAAAGCTAACGTGAAGAATGTTTTTCGTACCTATATTGTCAAAAAAATAATTGTAATTAAATAGAGCTCTTCTGCAAGCCTAAGATAGGCTATTTGCTTTTACCTCCCTCAAATACACTTAAAAGCCTCTTTTTTGATGCCGGAGCTACAGTTTTATATATCAAACAGCCTGACATAAAAGATTGTCTCCTTTTTGAAATAGTCTACATACATTAAAATTTTCCTGCAACTATTTATTGGAATTAGTGCTTCATTTCATTAGCAGTAAGAAAAACAGCAACAAATCCGAAGCAAAACAGTGCACTGTTATAATGCAAGAGACAAACATTCAGAATTTAATTGGATACAACCTAGAAAAACAAAAGCTGCTGGAAGATTATCTCATCTTCTAATTTTTCCAGGAGCCAAATGACATTTCTATCCAACGCTCACAGGACTGGAAATACAGATATGGCTTATATGCATGGCTTCTATGTATGGTTACATATATAGTTGTAATTTTGACTACTAAAACTCAGAAACATTTAAAATTGCAAAAGGGTGAACACATATTATCCCCATATTATAGGGGGGGAAATTATTTAGTTTCATTTTCAAATTTTGCAATACTTGGCATAAAAACACATTCTAGTTGTATTACTACATGTAGTAATCAAAATTTCAGGTGGCTATCAAAAAAAACATTAAGCCTGCTAGACTTTCATCTAACTAGCTTGTTTGAGTAAAATAGTTTAAGCATCTTACAAATAGAATTTTGAGTTTTTATTTAAACAAAAGGTCTTTCTTCTCAACGTGAAAAACATTATTTCCAGGATTTTGTATGTAGCTGTAACTGTTTAGATGGATTCTGTTTATCAGCTTCCATTTACTTGATGCCTTATCAGGTCAAAACATATTTGTGCACTAGCATCATTGATGATGTCAGCACTGCTCTGGGAATAGTTAGTTCATTAGTTAATTGCTGCTGCAGAGCCAGCAGGGAGGCCCAGAATACATTTTATAGATACAGCAATACAAAAATAGTAGATTATTATTACAGCTCTGCAATGCAGTGCTGATTTAAACCCCCTCCATTTATAGGTTTTAGAGGGAGTATTCCATCCAATTGTGAAAGTTTTAAGGGCGATCAAGTACTCTAACACCACTTACATCAATTACGATTCTATCTAATTCACTTCAGCTATTGTGATTAAAAACTTCTTTTGCAACCCCCATCACATCCCACAGATACAAAATATTATTCAAAGTCATTAATTTGAATTTGAAAGTACAAAGTTGGCTTAACCCTACTCAACGTTGCACAAAAACCAATACATACAAAATTGTGTGTTGTGAGTGGTACATTCTCCAAGACTTCCACATGCAACTCCTCGCCCGTGAGCCAGGAAATGTCAGTGTCCCAGCCAATTGGCTTCTTCTCTCTAAAGTGTAAATAAGCCTTTCATTAGCACCAGCCCACAAGCCCTTGCAGGTCTCCTGCTGAAGATGTGAGATCAGGTAGAAAGCTGCACTGTGGGGGTTTGCTACCCAGTCTCTAACTGCAGGAAACTTTAAAGGCAAGACATTAAGCTCAGCACACGCCAAGGAGAGCACTCCTTCCCTGGACAAACTGCATGAAAGGAATGTACTCTTTTTAATCAGCTCCAGTAGTGGCCCATTCCCTGGTTCCAAGGTGACAGATACCTTTCTGATCAAACAAAGTGCTTCTGAAAACACCTGTTCCATAAGAGATCCAAAGAGATGGCTAATTTTGTGCAGTAAGAAAATCTACAAACTTTTTAGTGCTGGAAACTCATTTACTCCCCACCCCCCCACACCCCAAGGAACTCCATATTCAGTTAGGAATGCATTATAACCAAGTAAAATTAAACCAAAAAGTTAACAAAACCCATTTAATACTTGTTTGGTTAGCATGAGTTGGATTGATGAGTGTTTTGCCAGCAGTCTATAAGCTCACATTTTTCTATATCATGCCCATTCTTGAAGTGATTAAGTCTTTTTCTAGGAGTTTGTCATTCTTTTTATAGGTCTTCAAGACACAAATTGGTTTAGTGCAAAGTATCGTATCATTCTGAACCTGGGAAACAACTTCCACAATGTTGGATAGAATCAGCCAAACTGGGTAACTCCAAGAACAGATTCTAAGAACAAAAACTATCACACACAAACCGTACCCATCTTGTATTCTGTAAACAGCACAGCATTCTGGAATAAGACCTCTCATCATTAGAGCTTTCTTTAGGCTATCACGGACTGTCACTCCACATCTTGCTGGAACCTAGAGGTCAAATATAAAAGAAATTAATTAAAACAAATTCAATTTTATCCCCTCAAATAGATGCAAGCATTTTGACCCTCAAGTGCTGAAGCTCACTTTTCATGATGCTTTACAGAAGAATGCTAGGTAAATTTTTCAAAATCTTTTTTGTACTATGGAAAATTTTATTGGTGAATAGTGTATAAGCAATCTAGCTCAGATAGAAGAGAACAAGCTCTACATTTCTATTAACATTTAGAATGAAGTCTTGACCCAACTCCAAAAGCGACTTTCCAACTCTTCTCAACTTGAAGAAAGTGGAGACACAGAACACAGACAGCTAATAACTACATACATCCACAGAAAGTTCAGGCCAAGCTGTGAAATTAAGTGGGGCTACATGCCAAGTGGAATTAAAATGAAAGAACTAACTTGGACTGCACTCAAAAAAACATTTGATAAAATGTAAACATTTTATTTCTAAAATAGAAGAGAAACTTGCAAACAAGTAAAATAAATCATCTGAGTCAGACATACCATAACCTCTCACTTAAACCCATATTTACAACTCTACAGACATTTCCTACTTGAAAAACATATTCCTCTCTTCTGTTTCACTATTTGAAAAGTTTAAACATCTAACAGGATGGGAAGAATGGAGAAGCACAGTAAAACTAGCCAAAGAACCGCAATTTATGCAAAGTAAAGATTTTCCTTGCTTCTATTCTAGCTGTAGGCATATTTTATAGGAATAAGTATATCATCTCTAGGTACACCTGTGATTTAACAATGTATAGAGTCAGGCCATAAAAACAGAACAATACATAATTTGGCGATTAAGTGTAGTGCAGGTGTTGAATATTACCCACTTACTATTTCTAGAACTAAATAGTGAAAATATGTAACACTTTAGGTGGCATATACACTGGGACGTCGCCTAAAAACACTGACAGCATCTCAAACTAACTAAAACCCTCAAACTAACCAAAGAAGTCCGTCTGAACACCTGAGACCCAGTTCTAGCTTGCTAGTGGCCTAAGCCAGAGCCCTCGGTAGCCAAAAGCAGTCTCTTAATCAGCTTCAACTGGCTTTGGATCAGAGCCTAGTTTTTGCTCCTTGCACTTAAATTTCCATGGGTATTTAGGGGCCCTATGTCCTACTTAAGGGTGACAGTGAAAAGCAGCAGTCTATTTCAAGTAGCTTTGTGAACACCACTTGAGGTTACGCTATATATTGCATTTCTAGAACTCACACATATGCTCTCTCAGAAGAGACAAATTAAAGGACCATTTTGCCTCAACCTTCCTCCCATCAATACAGAAGTGCTTCTTACAGGATATTTGTGTGTTTCATCTGATCAACATGTAAACATTTTAAAAAGATATTTTCTACTAATTCCTTGGAAAAAACATCCTATAGCATACTGCTTTACAATCTTGATGTCCAGCCTTAAGTGACTTTGTTTTGCACGTTCCATTACTTCTTAATGCGTCTTTTTATTTATCTAAGCAACTTCTTCCCATCCTAGAAGTTAACCCTGTGTCTTTCAATCACTTGTAGATCAATCCTCCAGCATAAAACATCCTTAACTGCTACTAAATTTCTGTCACTGGTACTAAGAGGAAGCCTGGGAGCATGTGTTATCATCAATATTGTCAACAACTTTCCATTGTAAAACCAAGCCCTCTGTTGCTTATGTCTCTATGAAACTAGTTGTTCACACAGAAATCAACTGTTCACAGGGTGCCACGGTGACCGGTACCCCGTGCTCCCCACCCCCTGGCGATGTGGTTAGCATAACTAATGCCATTTTAAGGCAAGCAGCCATTCTCAGTGACAGAGTGGGTCACGTATTTGTTCCCTTTCCCCTTGCTACCAGGCCCTGAAGGTCCTGTGAACCAAGTAGACAAACCAAACAGATTTCTTCTTTCCCTCCCTACCAACCTCAAGGTTCCTGGGCACCAGGCTGATTACTCCCTCCCTTGCTGGCCTTGATGATCCAAGGCACCCGGGGCCACCAAGCACTGATGATGGCCCCGTCACAGAACAGGGAAGCGTAAGAGCACCCAGAGCACTGTCTAGAAAATCAAGCAGTTTTAAGTCCTAAGGGGGCAACTTGGACTGGAGCTGCTGTTGGACAGTGAGACCCAGGGCCCTCTGTGGCCAGGGACACCTCCATCATCCTCTGCTTCCTCAGAAGATTGAGGGAATGACTCGTATTCTTTTATATGAATTTAGGGCCTAGAGTATGACTGGTATATTGATACAGCAAACCATGTGTTAAGATTTAACCCGATCTGCAGAGAGTCCAGGTGATTAGAAATTATTATGCTACTAATAAACTGTACTACACTGATTCTGCTTGTAGAAATCCTGTGCCGTTCTAATAAAAAAATCCTGTGCTATACTAATCATAACATAATGTTAAGAAAATAAAGCTTTAATTGTAACTACGATTTAGTGCCATCATCATTCGGCCAAGGATCCCTGAAAGAACCTCCCTCTCCCCTCAGTGTTGGGTGACGAGTTCTCCCTGCCTCCAACATATTTATTCACAAATACAGAGTATTATTTTGAAGGATTTGATTAAAATCTCTGAGGATTTCAGAGGCGGGCTCCAACCTCCCATACAAATCAAGTCCCATCATAAGCCATTTCGATGGAGAGAGTAAGCGTTCTTTGGCTCAAGGCTATTTGTCCTCTAAGTACAGCTCCTGCTGGATTGAGATAGAGCCCCCACAGACACTTCACATCTCCCCTTCCAGCAACCTCAGTTACTTCACCACCGACACCCACAATGGAAGACGACATTCAAACACTGAGCAGGTGACCGACTGACCCAGGGCAGGGGGAAAGGGGAATGAAGAGAGCCAGGAAAGTGGTTGGGCATGGAGAAGTGGGGAGAGGCAGGACAAACTTAAGAACTAACAAGGGAAAGCACGTGTATATGGAGAGAGGGTATTGACATGAGCAGGTTGATGGGAAACAGCCAAACAGGACAGCAGGAAGACAGACAGACTGAGGCAGAGGGCAGGAAACACAGATATGAACTACCACTGGTTGAAACAGCTGGGGAGGCAATGGAAGCACATCTCAAACAGGAAGCTTGTGCACTGTGATTAGGAGAAAAGACGGCTCATTTTGGACAAGGAGCACCAGGGGGAGGGAGCGCCTAAGAGACATGTTAGAACTGAGCACAGAGCGGGGAGAGGTTCTCGCTTAGGCAGAAAACTTCAAGGCAGTAAGTATTAAGAGAAACCAGGGTAGTAAAATCTAGACCTGGGTGAGGAAACAGAACAGAAAAAGGAGGAAAACCCAAGCAGTGGAAAGGTGACTAAAATTAAAGAAGAGATGAACAGAAAAAAGGAAGCAGCCTTGTGCTCACAGGCAGACATTTTCTTCCTCCAGCACTGATCCTCCATAAAGGGCAATAACATCCTCCAGTACCTTATGAAGCAAAGACCTGCATCAGAAACCTAAATGTTCCAACTGTATTAATGAATTACACTGGTGTAAATAATGACACTTCAGGTGATTAAATATTTTCTTTATTTTTAATTTTGCTGAAAACAAGATTTATGAAGTTACAGGCTTCCTTTTAAGAAATCAATAAGATCGCTCAGAAAGGCACGCTCTCAATACTTGGGAAGTATCAGAATGAAGGTTGCTTACAGCAATGCAAGTGCAACAGAACTTTCCAGTCACAAGTGGTGTCCCCCAGGGCTTGGTGCTGGGGCCGGTTCTCTTTAATATCTTTATCAATGATCTGCACCCTCAGTAAGTTTGCAGATGACACCAAACTAGGC
>VXBH01007616.1:1137474-1178449 GCA_013400035.1 Rynchops niger | reverse complement strand
AGGACAAACCTTATGAGGAACGACTGAGGGAGCTGGGGTTGTTCAGCCTGGAGAAGAGGAGGCTGACGGGAGACCTTATCACCCTCTACAGCTACCTGAAAGGAGGTTGTAGAGAGATGGGGGCTGACCTCTTCTCCTTGGTGACAGGTGATAGGACGAGAGGAAATGGGTTCAAGTTATGTCAGGGGAGGTTTAGATTGGATATTAGGAAACATTTTTTCACTGAAAGGGTTATTAAACATTGGAATAGGCTGCCCAGGGAGGTGGTGGATTCACCATCCCTGGAGGTGTTTAAAAAAAAGGGTAGATGGGGTACTTAGGGACATGGTTTAGAAGTGGCTTTTGTCAGGGTAGGCTAATGGTTGGACTTGATGATCTGAAAGGTCCCTTCCAACCTCAGCAGTTCTATAAAAAATGTGCATTAAACATCTTGCTCACTTATTTGCTGTTCCTCAGTGTTACTTCCCCAAGTCCCCTTCATTAAAATCCGAGTCATATTTATGCAACTTGCAATTAGAAACATGGATAGAACATTTGTTCTCTTCACTGCCATTTGCAACAAGATCCAGCTAAAAAACAGTTGGGGAACTGTTTTGATCACTTTCAAAAAATCACCAGGATCCTGTATCAGCATCACATTTAGAACATTCTCTTACAGAATCCTGAGCAGAGAAACAGAAGGCTAAATTAAAAGAACTAAATACTAGAATAAATCCCTGTAGTATTGATTAATCATTTTCCCCGACTGGTACAGTACGGTCTATCACCATCTGTGCACGTAGCCCTTCAGCCCCCTCCTTCAGTCCCTACCAGCACCTGCTGTAGAGCAGAAGTCTCACACTGCTAAGCATTCCCACTAAAAGCTCTCTTTTCCCCCCACTCATCCTCTTCTCTCACCCAAATCATGGCAAAGTTAAAGAGAAATCCCGCTCCAAGAAAGTGATTTGGAGAGCGACTCAATCTTAAGAAAACAAAACCAAACAAATTCCTTTTTTCTGACTAACAGACATTGCCCCGAAGCAGGAGTTTCGGAGAGGTTCCTATCCCCCCCAGCCAGAGGGAGGGAGGGAGTCCCCACAGCTGGGGAGTGCAGGGAGCAGGAGTCCCCCGACATGGCACGGCCACCCCAGCAGCTCCACCACTGCAGGCAGGCACCAAAGTAGGTTTATCAATTCCATCAAGAGTTTTGACAGGATTCCCACAGAGTATTTTCACCAAATCACATCAGCATTTTTTGACAAAATCAGTTCCTCAGGAGAAAATTTCTGACCTACTCCAAAATATGCACCCTTATAACTGTAATTCAGTAAATGGAACAAAGTCTGCGTTTTACTGAAACAAAGAATGCTCAATGCTATCTCAAACCCATTTTATCCACTTCCTTCCATTATCTTTTGATCCCTCAGTTTTGTAACTAAGAGAATCTTAGTATGTTCAACAGCAATTACCACCTAGAAATTCATGCTACTGAATTAGGGAATCTGTTTCCAAATTGTAATTGCTAAGTGCTTTCTTTTTAAGTTACTTATACACCTAAGATTTGTAGATCAGAAAAGCTTTAGGTTTTTATAACAACTTGAAGTTGATTCAGCGAACAATTTTCAGAAGCGAAGAGTATGAAAGAGTACGGGCTACACAGTACTAAGGAACAGTAGAGAAGCTGCCGATACAGACTGCAAGCTGCGTTCAGTGCGTAGCTTAATAATATATCAAAGAAAGTCATTTGCTTGTGCATCTTGAATCGGGCAAGTAGTGCAGACACCAAAACACATGCTCAACTTGGCAAATATGAAGTCCCAAGAAACGAATGAAAATTATTCTAGGCTCTAAAAATTCTCAAAGCAGAGTCTTAATACCTAGACAGATTAAACAGAACTATAGCGCTTAATATCCTCATTTCTGTTACTCGTGTAAACTATTTCTATGGACAGTAAGTATTCATAACAACATTGCTGATATATACTTAGTACTGCAGCCACAAGCATTTAAGCAATGCATAATAAATCATTTATTTCCGTAAATCAGGTCATTCCCAATTCAGTAAGAAATTGAGGGCTACATCCCTAAATAACTCTTACATCACTTTTCTAACATCAGAGCAGAAACTGGCATAGTCTCAGTAAGTTAAAAATGCTTCCTTACACCAGTGCAGTTTCCAATATATTACAGCAATAAAGAGACTAAGGGGACTGAGAACCACTTCAAAACATGATGTAATGGTATTCTCTGAAAGTGGAGAGACTGGACAGCTCTGAATATCTAGTATTATATTTCTTAAAACTAGTTATGTGGTTCTGTTGGTTTTTTTTTTTTCCTTAGACTAGCACTGTAGTTCAGCTCACTTTAGCCAAGTGTTATGTATGTATGTATGTAAAGTAAGTTAATGTACCTTAGACCTTCAGAAAAATTCTAAACAGTTAAACAGAGTACTGGATACAATAGTGAGAATATTCCAAGTAGTATGGTTCTTAAAATACCATTTCAAAGTACTGACTTACTTACCTCAACACATACACCTTGAAAGATCACACTTCTTCCCACTGTGGTATCTATAGGACTAAAAAAATGCCAGCAACATGCTCACAGAGTTCAATGTGTTGGGAGAGACATAAGCTAAGCTATCTTTTTGCCAAATAACTAGTTCTGACATGATAGGTTTTTTGGTAAAAATATAATGAATGAAGGACAAATGTTTAACCGAATCAGTCAGACACTTTTTACAGCACTAACAGATAAAATTAACTCCTTCTGTGGCAAAGAGGGCATAAGATGATATTGAACATCACAACCTCTAGAAAAGGAAGAGCACGGCTTTCAGACACAGCTGTTCTGGATTTCAGAGCATGAAGCTCTGGACAACTTACAGGAGAAAGCAGCATTTAAGAACATACATTCTTAATGGGGCACATTAGTAAGACAAATGGGAGACAATTCCATTGCATTAAATCTTGTTTCCATGGGAAGCTGGACAGAATTTACCCATTTTACAAAGCTGTTACCATTCCATCAAATGTATCCCATTTAACTTGCAAAGACATCGCCATCAGCACCCACTCGTACCTCCAACGCAATTAAGGGGTACTCATTTGTAGAACACAATGGACTGATTTATGTGAATACAGAACATTTGCTCAAGAGTATGCCGTCACTAAACCATACTGGATCAAACCTGCTGTGCCTAGTCAATCGCAGGCTCCACACTATTATTTTTCAAGCTTTTGCAGGACAGCACCCAAACGATGTTCAGAAGAGCACTCATCATTTGCAAGGTGATAGTAGACAGCAGGATCACCATCTTAAAATTTTAGTTAGAGTGAATACCAGTGCCAGAAGTCATGAAGACTGACAGTGATCCACTAATTAAAAACAAGTTTGGAAAATATGGCTTCAGACTCAAGATAAATGCTTATCTAGAAAAATATACATAACCGCTATATGGGAATCAAAACCCAGGACCTTGAGGTTTCTGATCTAGTGACGAAAAAGTCAGCTGTCTGCTCTCCAAACCAAAACCCAAACACATTAGAAATTTAAGTTACAAAATAGCTTAAATAAATCTTGCTAATAGGTCAGCCTCAGAGCCCACTTGTGTAGTATCCTGTCTCAGATGATCACACTCCAAATGCTTTAAAGGCAGGGGGGGAAGAAACTGTACTGCAGAAGGGCTAGAACTCACATCCCTCTCTAAACTGTTGCAACTGATCCTAAAAACAAACGGATACTTTCACCTTCAGGTAGTATACACATTCTCTACAAATATTAAAGCTTTGGTTGGTTAGTTTGATTAAACAACGCAAGAAGCCACAAATTTAAGCATGACTTACTAGACACGGAATTAAAACATTTCTTCCAATTACTTTCAGGTTTGTGAGTTGTGTTCTATTTCACAGAGTGCCTGCCTACCACATCATGAGGTAAAGGAAAATCACTGCAAATAATATTTTCCTTTATCATTCATTACTTTCTACAGACAGACTTTCCATCTCTTGAGAAATCACTAAGCTCTCCTTGAGGAATATTCTTAAAAAGCAGCGATCAATGTTGCACGAGGCGTTCCAGATGACAGACCATCAATTTTGTAATGGCAAGTTCTCAATATTGTTTGACTTTGCAATCTAAGACTGTGCGTCAATAAAATGGAAGTAGATTAAGTTATTCTCTTTTCAACACACACTACTTTGTATTTAACCAACACTGAGTTTAGGCTGTGTGGTGGGTTAACCCCGGCAGACAGGTAAGCACCACTCAGCTGCTTGCTCACTCACCCCTCAGTGGGACGGGGAAAGAGGATTGAAAGGACAAAAGCAAGAAAGCTCCTGGGTTGTAATAAAGACAATTTATTAAGTCAAGTGAAAAAAGAAGGGAAAAAATTTTCCTAGTGATGCAGAAGCAATCACTCACCACCAGCAGACTGATGCCCAGCCAGTCCTTGAGCAATAGTGACTTTGGAAAAACCTCCCCTCCGCTTTATTGCAAAGGATGATGTTATACAGCATGGAATATGCCTTTGGTCAGCTGGGGTCAGCTGTCCTGCCTGTGTCCCCTCCTTAGCGGGAAGGGACAGCGGGAGACAGGGAAAGCCTTGACCCTGTGCAAGCACTGCTCAGCGATAGCTAACACACTGCTGTGTTGTCAGCACAGTTTTGTTCACCAGTTGAAAACACCACTATGTGAGCTGCTGTGAAGAAAATTAACTCCACTCAAGCCAGACCCCGGCACAGCCTGCTGTAGCACCGCTGCTCACCTTGCTTCACTAAACACCTCCCAAAGACACATTGTTTAGGCTTTCCTAGACATGAAGCAGTTACTCATGGTAGCTGTAAAGTTTATTTCATTGTACAACTCCCGTGATGTAATAAAATTTTGTTTGCTTATTGACAGCTTGAAGAGGTCTTCCATAGTTAAACTTCTTCCCAACGAAAACTGATAACTTAATCTCTAATATGATTTTGCCTTTCAGCAATAGGATAGGTAGGCAAATAGCTCTGCCAGATGATCCAAGTATTTAAAAAAAAAATTAAAAAAAAAAATCAAGTGATGTTTACTTGAAAGTAAACTACCATTTACTTCATTCTACCAGTCTGCTCATAAGATGCATAAAATTCCAAAGCATAAGCTAAAAATAAAATCCATTTCTGCTTTATGTTTAATATAACATAGGAATTTTTAATTGCTTTTGATTAGAAAAACCCAATCATCTTAAACCAGGTGTGTAACTAAAAGCAAGAAACTAGTTTATTCAGCTGCCCAAACATCCCTTCTCTGAATTCTCCTTATACGTGACAGGTGAAACTGGTAGGGCAGCTTGAATGCCTACAGAAATCCAGTGCTCACTACTCAGTAAGCTTGAGGCACAAACTCACAGCATAAACCACAGAAAGCAAGATGCAAATCTTAAGTCTAAAGAAACGCATCGAGTATCAGATTTAAAACCAGAACATTTGAAGGATCCCAGTTGTGCATGCATGATGAATTAATTTATGCTAAGAATTTAGGTAGGGTAAAAATATCTGATTCTTCCAGTCTTCTTGACTGCAGGGAAGACCACATGATTGCTTGTCTAATTAAAAGGCAGATATACACTAATTAACCAAGGTGTGACAAGAGTGAGAAACCTGAAACGAGAGCTGTCCCTCTGCACAACATTCACAATCCTGTTTAGTTTCTGTAAGTCTCAAAAATACAAATTTTCCCTTTTAAAAACTCAGTCTCACATTTGCATTTTGAGAACTTCCATTAACTTTATAATACATATGTAACTATCACACTTACATGAAGCATACCAACGCACAAAGTGGAAAGGAGCTTTACTGGCCCAAATTTATGTCGAGTTTTTACACAAATTACTCTAATTAAACTTCAAAAAGCAAAACAAAGAACAACCTAAAACCAGACAATCTTCCATAGCTGAACACAGAAGAAAGGGAAACTTTCTTCNGCAGAAGGGCTAGAACTCACATCCCTCTCTAAACTGTTGCAACTGATCCTAAAAACAAACGGATACTTTCACCTTCAGGTAGTATACACATTCTCTACAAATATTAAAGCTTTGGTTGGTTAGTTTGATTAAACAACGCAAGAAGCCACAAATTTAAGCATGACTTACTAGACACGGAATTAAAACATTTCTTCCAATTACTTTCAGGTTTGTGAGTTGTGTTCTATTTCACAGAGTGCCTGCCTACCACATCATGAGGTAAAGGAAAATCACTGCAAATAATATTTTCCTTTATCATTCATTACTTTCTACAGACAGACTTTCCATCTCTTGAGAAATCACTAAGCTCTCCTTGAGGAATATTCTTAAAAAGCAGCGATCAATGTTGCACGAGGCGTTCCAGATGACAGACCATCAATTTTGTAATGGCAAGTTCTCAATATTGTTTGACTTTGCAATCTAAGACTGTGCGTCAATAAAATGGAAGTAGATTAAGTTATTCTCTTTTCAACACACACTACTTTGTATTTAACCAACACTGAGTTTAGGCTGTGTGGTGGGTTAACCCCGGCAGACAGGTAAGCACCACTCAGCTGCTTGCTCACTCACCCCTCAGTGGGACGGGGAAAGAGGATTGAAAGGACAAAAGCAAGAAAGCTCCTGGGTTGTAATAAAGACAATTTATTAAGTCAAGTGAAAAAAGAAGGGAAAAAATTTTCCTAGTGATGCAGAAGCAATCACTCACCACCAGCAGACTGATGCCCAGCCAGTCCTTGAGCAATAGTGACTTTGGAAAAACCTCCCCTCCGCTTTATTGCAAAGGATGATGTTATACAGCATGGAATATGCCTTTGGTCAGCTGGGGTCAGCTGTCCTGCCTGTGTCCCCTCCTTAGCGGGAAGGGACAGCGGGAGACAGGGAAAGCCTTGACCCTGTGCAAGCACTGCTCAGCGATAGCTAACACACTGCTGTGTTGTCAGCACAGTTTTGTTCACCAGTTGAAAACACCACTATGTGAGCTGCTGTGAAGAAAATTAACTCCACTCAAGCCAGACCCCGGCACAGCCTGCTGTAGCACCGCTGCTCACCTTGCTTCACTAAACACCTCCCAAAGACACATTGTTTAGGCTTTCCTAGACATGAAGCAGTTACTCATGGTAGCTGTAAAGTTTATTTCATTGTACAACTCCCGTGATGTAATAAAATTTTGTTTGCTTATTGACAGCTTGAAGAGGTCTTCCATAGTTAAACTTCTTCCCAACGAAAACTGATAACTTAATCTCTAATATGATTTTGCCTTTCAGCAATAGGATAGGTAGGCAAATAGCTCTGCCAGATGATCCAAGTATTTAAAAAAAAAATTAAAAAAAAAAATCAAGTGATGTTTACTTGAAAGTAAACTACCATTTACTTCATTCTACCAGTCTGCTCATAAGATGCATAAAATTCCAAAGCATAAGCTAAAAATAAAATCCATTTCTGCTTTATGTTTAATATAACATAGGAATTTTTAATTGCTTTTGATTAGAAAAACCCAATCATCTTAAACCAGGTGTGTAACTAAAAGCAAGAAACTAGTTTATTCAGCTGCCCAAACATCCCTTCTCTGAATTCTCCTTATACGTGACAGGTGAAACTGGTAGGGCAGCTTGAATGCCTACAGAAATCCAGTGCTCACTACTCAGTAAGCTTGAGGCACAAACTCACAGCATAAACCACAGAAAGCAAGATGCAAATCTTAAGTCTAAAGAAACGCATCGAGTATCAGATTTAAAACCAGAACATTTGAAGGATCCCAGTTGTGCATGCATGATGAATTAATTTATGCTAAGAATTTAGGTAGGGTAAAAATATCTGATTCTTCCAGTCTTCTTGACTGCAGGGAAGACCACATGATTGCTTGTCTAATTAAAAGGCAGATATACACTAATTAACCAAGGTGTGACAAGAGTGAGAAACCTGAAACGAGAGCTGTCCCTCTGCACAACATTCACAATCCTGTTTAGTTTCTGTAAGTCTCAAAAATACAAATTTTCCCTTTTAAAAACTCAGTCTCACATTTGCATTTTGAGAACTTCCATTAACTTTATAATACATATGTAACTATCACACTTACATGAAGCATACCAACGCACAAAGTGGAAAGGAGCTTTACTGGCCCAAATTTATGTCGAGTTTTTACACAAATTACTCTAATTAAACTTCAAAAAGCAAAACAAAGAACAACCTAAAACCAGACAATCTTCCATAGCTGAACACAGAAGAAAGGGAAACTTTCTTCTTTACTGAAGTATTACTTTTTGGTTTAGAAGCTGCCATAGGAAGTTTTGAGACCTCACGGTGGGTGAAAACGGACAATGATTTGATCCTACCCAGAATCCGCAGACTGAGAGCTGAAGTACTTGGAGGCCACCAAGCTCTCCCAAAGCAGCAACAGCATCTTCTACTTCCTCTTCCCCCAACCCTTTCTCTCCGCCCCCATCCCTAGTTTCACTGTCACTACTCAGACCGCTATGAACAGAAATGAAATTCAAAATGAACAAATCCACTCCTTGTTCCTGCTCACAGAAAGAGAGCAGGCTCTGGAGCTGTGAGAGGACCTATAAACTCCCTGAGCAGAGCAGCAGAGAATCCTTACTAGCCTTACAGCCACTCCACCAAGAAGGCCAGAAGACATGAAGCAAACATTTCCTCTGGAGACTAGCAGTGCGCAGCAGACAGCAACAGGCTACATACAGATTATGAGAAGGACCATCACCACCTGATGCCTTTCAACTGCCCATCATTTCTTACACCCAACCACCAATTTTTTTCTAGCATTCCACGCTCCAGCATACCATCATTCAGGACTGCTCATTTGGTTTCAGCCTGTTTCTTCCCACACTGTAAGTACTTGGCTGGAAGAGATTTCTTGGGTAACCAAAATCATTCAGGGCTGCTAATACAAGCAAGTTATATGATCTTGTTCATAAAGTACTTGAGTTAGAAGACCCACCACCCCTTTCCCCAAATACATTCTCTTATTTCCTACAAGACTTCACTTCAACATCAGAAACCTGCTAATACTGTTTCTCTCCTCAGTTATCACTAGTTTTAGCTATTTGTTTCTGTATCAGGCCTTGTATTAAACAGCTTACTCAGAAGCCTCTATTTCCTTCAGTATGGAGAGCTAGCACGTGGCAGATTTAAAGACCAACACACCCACACAACATATAACCATTCCCATAGAATTCCTTACCACAAGACACAAATTTCCAGTATCCATTGCACGGGTTTACCAAAGACTGGACAGAGGTTTCCAAATAGAAAACACTTAAACTCATAAAATTCCTGAGTGACAAATAGCTCCAATTTGGAAGACGACTCGGGGAAAGTATCACACATGCCTGCCCTGTTCTTGTGTTCTTTCATTGCAACACAGAAATACTCCAGGTACATCCACAAAATGTTTATTGCATTCAAGATCTCAGAAGACTTTCCTACAAGGGATCAGCCACAACCGATGCACCCAAGGAAACCTGTCTAAGAAGTCTTACTAATGTCTTAAGGTCTCCAGTAACCAAGCAATCTAACAGGTGAAATTCATAAATAATTTCAACTGTTTGGTCAACTCTAATGGGGAAGGCAAAAACTGGAACAGTCCTTGCAATTGGAAATGGGGATTTTTTCCTTATCCTGAGCCTACCAGTTTAAAATTGGCACTCCCAAAGACATGCAAAAGATACTTTACCCAGATGCTCAAAAAACAAAACCCACCCCCCAAAACCCTCAAAGAAAAATAAAAAAACCAACCAAATAAATCCCACAACTAGAAGCAATCCCAAAAAATGCTTAAATCTTCTCCTATATGCAAATACCATATTCCTGTAATCTTTACACTCACAGAAAGCTGCTCACATGCATTGCCAGGAATTCCTCCTCCTCTTTTTATTTTCAACTTTTTCACCGTCTTCCGCCTCTTACATTAAACTGAAGTTACCCTATTGAGATCTTTAATGACTTCTTCTCATACCTCTGGATCAGTTGTTAACCCTCATTCTCTTTGAATTACTACCCTTTCCCAATAACCAGCTATGTGTCTCTTCCCATTCATTTGTATGAGTGTTGTCCTCTGTTTCATTTCCTTCTCTGCTTGCACCTTCAGTCATATAATTTGGGGGAAAAAAAAAAAATCCTAAACCACAACACAATTATCTAAGGACCCCACAAGGGTGTGTCCTCTTCTGGCCCATGCATTCTCTCAGAAATCTCATCAGTAAATGTAACCTGTGCTTTGATGTTGACACACACCTTATCCACTTCCCATTCACGACTATCTCCCTTCCACCAAAACCAAGTCTCAGCATCTAACATAATCTCTCCGACTTCTAGCAGCCAGCTCCAGGTCAGAGTTCTTACCTCCCTCTGCCATCCAAAACCTCTCCCTTAATTATCAGTTTTGTTACTATCCACCCCACAGCCATTTAAATTCCTAACCCAAACAACCTTCAAACTGATTTTTCCCTAAATTCTCCCACGCGCAGTTTGGATAAGCCTTATCAATTTGTTCTGCAAAAACAACTGATGGTCTCAGGTAGACTTTTACCATCTTGCACTTGTATTATTTCAATATCCTTCTCTCCAGCCTAGAACAACACAAACCAAACCCACACGCAGAGCCTTATCCTGGTCACATCTATGCAGAATGCTTCTCCAAAGGACATTTAACTTGCCAGTTGAACCACGCCACTGAGGAAAGAGGAAGTGGATGTATTTCAGCCATTTATCTCTCTGCATTATAGGGAATAAACATTCCCACCCCCCCATCCCGAGAACAGCAAACAATCTGTTGGTTTTTTTCCCCTAGGAGATTGTTTAGAGAAGGAAACTTCATGCCTTTCCAGGACAACTACAGAGGAAAACAATCTTCTATTTCTGACACTACTTATTCATTGATTCCCCTCCAACTAACCAAGCCAGCTACTTGGGTTTGCTTTCAAAAAAAGTTATATTCCAAGCCTGCTGTGTGGATGGCTGAATCAAGATGCCAACTTCAATTGCTAATTGGTCAGTAGCAGTAGGCTCTACCACACACCAGCTAGACTTTCAAGGAAGCACCACCAGATGTTTTCCCACATTAGCAAAAACTTTGTCCACCACTCTGCTTTACCACAACACACACAAAAAAACTTGACATCAGCTACACGAGCTATGTACAGAAATCACGCTGATCAACGTGGTCTCATCTCTTTGTACTCCATCAGTTTCCTCACATTATATTTCTAATTGGAGCCAACTCAAACAGATGTTATTTGTGTGATCCTACACACAAACAATACTACTAATAAACAAAAAACATTGANCCCCACCCCCCATTTCCTGCATTTTTAACAGCTCTAAACAAATAGCAGAAGGCTGTTGTAGTACTTGGGACTGCTTTAGAGTACGATCAAAGATAAATAAGGAGGTTCATTCTCCATTACCAACATAATTGAGAATGTCACTGCATTCCCAGATAAAAATAAAACAAGGCTCCCTAGTATCTGACAAGATTTCTCCCCTCCTGAAGTGGGTCTGTGGTTGGAGGAAGAGACCAAAAATATTATTGTGATATTAAAAAGAGATTTATTTCAGAAGCAGATATTAATTGAAAGCAGTTACGGTTGGGGTGGGGGGGAAGCTTATTGCAACAGTGCAATTTTTAACAGCATCTCTCCTCTCCCAACTTTGTGCTTGGTTGTAGGACTCATTTTATCCTTACTTTAACAGACAGATGGAATGGGAACTCGGGCAAGGGAAAGGCCCTAATGGCAGGTACCATGTATTTTCACAAGGAATCTCCTTCCTGCTTCAACCCATCACATCAGAAGCTATCCTGCATAGTTGAAAACCCCAAACTCCCATCATGGCTACATAAACAAATGGCTCAGTTCACGGGCACAAGTGGGACACGACAGATCTCTTTCTAAAGCCAAAGGTTATGAAGAAAGACTAAAGACATGTAGGACCCTTCTCTATCCATTGAGAGGACAAAGGAAGTTTAGTACAGCAAGTAATCTCAGTGTTGACTGAAAACTACTGGGAGCTTTTTAGGCTATTAGCTATCATCTGACTACCAGCAGTTAAAAATGTCAGTAAGCTTGCAAATCCTTCTGAATTGGGTTTGCTTCTGGAATTTCCTTAGTTTTCAACAGACTACATGCAGGATCAATAAATACTGAAAACAGAGTAACTACGTTAACTATATTAAGAGCCACCATACAAGAAATTCCTGACTTGCTCAATACCTTGGGCACTGTTTCAAGTTTCAGAGAAATGAACTTCAGCTCCAAGGCCAATAACCCGAACACTCGGAGTTCCTCAAGCACCATGTCCCAGCTCTAAAACAGAGATAGTTTACTAGGTCTATTAAAAAAAGTTCAACTTAGTAACACAACTAGATCCAAGGAATGTGTAAAAGAGAAGTAAAAAAGTCCTCTGGACTCGCTCCAATGGGTCTATGTTCCCTGTGCTGGGGGCTCCAGAGCTGGACGCAGTATTCCAGGTGGGGTCTCAGCAGAGCAGAGGGGCAGAATCACCTCCCTTGACCTGCTGGCCATGCTTCTTTTGATGCGGCCCAGGATGCAGTTGGCTTTCTGGGCTGCGAGCACACACTGCCAGCTCATATTGAGCTTCTCATCCACCGACACCCCCAAGTTCTTCTCCTCAGGGCTGCTCTCAATCCATTCCCCACCCACCCTGTATTTGTGCTTGGGATTGCCTGCACATGCAGGACCTTGCACTTGGCCTGGTTGAACTTCATGAGGCTGGCACAGGCCCATCTCTCAAGCCTGTCCAGGTCCCTCTGGATGGCATCTCTTCCTTCTAGCGTGTCGACTGCACTACACAGCTTGATGTCCTCAGCAAACTTGCTGAGGGTGCACTCAATCTCACTGTCCATGTCACCAAAGATGTTAAACAGCACCAGTCACAATACTGACCCCTGAGGAACACCACTCATCACTAGTCCCCACTTGGACATTGAGCTGTTGACTGCAATTCTTTGAGTGTGGCCAACCAGCCAGTTCCTTATCCATGAAGTGGTCCACCCAAACCCACGTCTCTCCAATTTAGACACATGGGTGTCGTGCAGGACAGCGTCAAATGCTTTGCACAAGTCCAGGTAGATGATGTCAGTTGCTCTTCCCCTATCCACCAATGCTGTAATGCTGTTGTAGAAGGCCACCAAATTTGTCAGACATGATTTGCCTTTAGTGAAGCAATGTTGGCTGTCACCGATCACCTCCTTATTTTCCATGTGTCTTAGCATAGTGTCTTGCACCTTCCCTCTATCACTAGCCTGTCTCCTACTCTTTTGTTGGTATCACTGTTTTGTTTTAGGCTTTTGTTTTGTTTTTGGGGGGTTTTTTGGTTTTTTTTTTTGTTTGTTTATTTTTAATTGCCCCAGCACAAGGCTGCAGATTTTCCTGAAGCTCTACTCTTAGTGATCTACATTTAGCGTTGGAAACAGGCTGCAAGGCTAGACTGATAAGGCAAATGGTGTTTAGACTCCAGCAGAGAGCTGAGGACAGGAGCAAGAGTCTCTCCCTGACCACATTTGTCTCCCATAGCCAGGAAAGGGCATCTAGATTCAGTGCTGGAAAAAACTCCTATGCCCGGCTGCCAGCCACTGAATACTACTGCTAAGAGCTACAATTTCCTGCTCAAATGGCAGCATGTCCTCAGGCCAGAAAGTTAACTCTTAGTGAAGACATGGCAACAGAGCTGTCACTCTTAAACTTAATCTCCCTGGCTAAATCTGCAAGCTCTTAGTGAGTGCAGCTGATACCACAGAATCACAATATTCACCAAAACCCCCAAAGCTTAGGGACAAAAAGTGAGAAGACACACTAGTTCACGAAAACACAATCTTATGCATGTTTTCAGGCATACCAAGCTGATCTGTTACTGTTACTTAGGAACTTAAAAATGCATTGGGTGAAGACAACCTGTTTTACTTTGATTAGAATGGACCAGCATCATGCACAAAACCATGCCTCAGATGAAGCAAGACAGTTCTGTACTAGTCCAACTTGTATGACCTGGTTCACACTGAAATTCAGTTGTCCCTTTTTCCTAACTTGTAATCACATTTGCATATTCAGAAATAATTCAAACTTGGTGAAATATACACAAAAGACATCAAAAAAGTTTAATTAATGACTGAGTTTAATGTGGTATATTTCATAATTGTAAACTATTCTTTATATAAAATTATTCCTTCAAATAAGGAGCTCAGACTTGAGAAAAGCCTTACTACACCTCTGATAAAAGGATCCAGGAAGAGGTGAAAAAGAGGAGAGGGAAAGGAGCAGAAGAGGAATATTGCAGTATATATACTATATTGCTTAGAGAAGAGGACAAGATAACACATAGGAAAGACAGAAAAGGAAACGCACTGACCAATGCAGGAAGCCATATGCTGGGACCCATTGTAGACGAGAAACAAAACTTGTGGTACAGCCCCATGACCCCATGGGGACAACCCCATTTCAGGGGCTGTGCCTACAACAGCCAGACAGCGTGGGTCAGAACACATGAAGAAGAAACCAGACTCTCTCCAAAATCCAGTACCTTCTCTTCAAATTTCACAGTGTGGGTAGTACTATGTGCCTAGCCATACCTCAATAGGCAGACAACAAAATCACCTTGCTTAACGCTGTACGCCTGCACAGTTTTCATAGTTTACATTAAACCTTCATTCTCTAGTTCAAAGCCAAACACTAATTTCAATCTTAAACCATTAAGCAATATTTAAAAAAACCAAATCAGGTGAAAACAACTGCCCTTTAACCTGCTGTTCCCACTATAAATTTTATGATCTCTTTTGTTCAGTGGGGCAGGTGGAGGGAGGGATGGAAGGGAGGAAAGTGGCAGGGGAATGGAGAGCGCGTGTTCCTAATGCCCAGCACTACTCAGTTTATGTTTTCCTCTCTTTGCCAGCAACTCAATTTACACAGGCAGTCACAGACTAGTGACAGCCAACACCTGACTTACTGCTATGAAAGGCACTGGCTTCACACGGATACTGGCTGTGTTATCCGTTCATTTCCACTTCTGGAACCACAGCTTCCCTTCTAAGAGTATGCACCCCCCTTGCAAAACAGAGCCTAGACTATGGCTCGTCAGCAATTTCATGTACCAGTTTGCACATATCAAGGCTCTTCACATATCTACAAGCACATATCAAGGCTCTTCAGTTGGCAGCTCTTAATTGATATAAAAATCCTGCCTGTAACAGACAATCAAATAGCCAGCAAAAAGCTGGCTTCCAGCTCTTCTTCCATGACTCCAGAAATCACTAACATCGTCAAAACTGATAAATGCTATTTTTTGAGCAGTTTGCAGATAACACTTCTTGCCCCTCCTAACAGCAACTAGTCCATCCTCTAGCAAGTCCTCTACACAGGGCCTGATAGCATCAGGGTCCCAACACAAAACACTCACCACAATGAGTGGGGAGGAAAAGAAACAAAAGACAAAAACCCAAAAACCTAAGCGATTCTGCGCAGCCTCCACTAAGCTGCAGGAGGCTGGTACTTGCTCTAAAGCATTCACTGCTGCCAGTAGCTTTGATAACATGGAAAACACTTACTTTCCCCAATCTTGCCCTGTTAAGCTAATCAATATTTCGTATATTACAAGAAACGGAGCTTCCTGCCACCTCCTAACCATTGTAAAATGGTAGATCACTATCCAAGAAAGCTGAAATATTTCTTGAGGTATCTTCATTGTTATAAGACTCCTGAAATTTTTGTATCCTGTATTACTGCTATAAGAGACGCCTTTGTGTTAATCCTGTAGAAAACATTCAACACATCAAAATAACTGAGTGTGGCAGAGCACAAGTAGTGATCATGCAACCTCTTTGGCATACACACAGGTATTTTTTCAGCTCCCAAATTAACTTCTGCATACAGGAGAGAGATACAGGAAATATTGAGGTTACGAGTATGTGAATAGAAACTGACTCACCACAGTCCTTTGCTTGTTGGGCAGGAAGACTCTAACAATAGGCTTCTGTGGAGACTTAGGGTTATTCCGTGACATATCAGCAGGGTTTTGATAAACCGAAAGGGATGAAGGTGCTACAGAGAGGCTAGAGGAGGAAGATGATGCAACTGTGTCTGTTGAAGCTGAACTGGAGACAGAGAAATCTGCTCCATTCCCCATGGACTCCAGTAACTGCTGTTCTCTCTGCTGTAGAGCATCTAGTTTGCTGGTGTACTCTTCATAGGCCTGTGAAGGAAAAGCAGCTGTTTTAATGATGTGGTAGCCTCAGACAAAACCAGAGATCTAAATCCAGAATGAACATGAAACAAAACGCGTTCTAAACTAATTCAAATTTCGCAGTAATATGAACAAAACGGTCTGGTCAAATTTTTCAGTAGGGCACAAAGAAGAAATGGCATATAAGTCATTATATTAAACCTTCTGAATCAACAACTAATTTTTTCTAATAGATTAAATGGATAAGTGGATAAAAGAAATCATAAGTCACAGTTTCAAAGAATCTGCACTAAATAGTCTAATTCAAAACTACATTAAAGACGACAGCAATTTTTATCAAATGTTGTCAGCTGCATTGCTGAATTACTGTACTACAGCTAAATTTATCATTCTGTGGAATGACAGCTAAATACATCTAATGCAATAATTAAGAGAAAGCTGAAATCTGCTTTTTACCTTCTGTATCTGACAACTCACCTAGCTCACTGTTCAACATCTTTCATTCTGGCACTACTCTTTCATACCAGATGGGACAAAAAACTTTATTTCAATTAGAACACAACGAAGTTTGCCCTGTTACAAAGTCATCCATAAAAATGTGAAAGTGATCCTTCAAAACAATTTTTTAACATCTGTATGAGACTAATTTGATTTTCCACCAAGTTTATGTAAAACCTGTTTAAGAAACTTGGTCAGTGTGTGATCAATCAAATTCAGTAACTTTATATTCGTCCATTAATTGTTTATTAAATGTAGCCAAGTTAAACATTATTGCCAAGCTCTATAACACAAATACATAATTGGTATATTTTTTTTTAAAGTTTGTTTTCATCAACCTTGCTTGCCTTCATAATAAGAAAATTTTGATCTGTATCCAAGTATAAGAATTATTTCTTTAGCATACAAATTAGTACAAAGTGTTTTCAAAATTTGAATCAGTTAAGGAATGTGTGTTTCACACTGCATGAGCATGTCAGTGTTAACCAAGGACGTGTTAGATCCTTACAGACAAGGAGAAACAAACATCTTACAAACCTAACATCTAAGCAGTAGGGAACAGAATTTTCTACTTAGCTCTCCAAGATCTATGCAAGACCAAGATCTATGCTAAGATGGATAAATTTTCAATGCTACAAAGGATATTTATGTTAGGGAAAGATACTTTTTTTTTAAAGTTGCTTTCCTGAAGTTTTGTGTGCATAACATGTTGCTAATTAAAGTTATAGGAGAACTGAACTGACCAAAAAGTCTGCATGGTCTATGTGTGGAAAAGAAACATTAAGGTTAATAGAAAAAATAACCAGCATACAGTAGTGCTGTGACAAATACTACATTTTACCATTAATTTATTTCTCTGCATTGTGTGTGCAAGTTCATGTAACCCAGGCTGGTTTTGTCAAGTAAAGAGTGGTTGGCTCCTCCCTTTTCGTCAAGGTTTAGCGTTCCCCAGGATGGATCTATGTTCAAACTTTGTGTCATCATCCCCTCAGCGTTAACACAGAGAAGGATAATTTGACAGTGAGGACTAGGAAAGAAAACGTATTTTAAAGAATGGTGGTGAACATCACAATTTCAAATTATAAATCTTATGGGTTCTATTTTTAATAAATGGACATAAGTTGCAAGAAACTGAAAACTACTTACTATTTCTTTTGAAAACTGATGATGTCTAGCATTTCATGAATAGACCCCAAACTTGGAAACTTAAAACCAAAATATTTTCACTATACCCACTTTCTACTGTCAAAAGTAAATTGAAAGGTTACGCAATTACAGACAATGGCATTTTTTGGCTGTACAGTAACACAAGCATCTCTCCTACTTCCAGGATTAACTTTTCATGTAAATTCCAGTAAAAGTTCCATGCGTCAAGAATTATTTTCAGTAAACAAAAATTAAGAATCATAAACTGTTACCATTTCACCAATACTTTTCTAAATACTTACTTCCTTTTCTCATGAACATTGCAAAATATTATTTGAACACATGCAACATTACATTGCTTCCTGATACTTGCGGGCTTAGTTCCTTCACAAAATTACACACATCTTTCAAAATACTCAATCCTACAATGTTTACACTGGCAGCTTAATCTGTCACTAATGCAAACTCAAAATCAAACGATTTATCTTACGAGAATAAACAATGAGCACGGAAAGCTAGGAGCTGCTGCTGGCTTTTGGTTCTATACCATTAAATTCTGCATGAAAAGCTCTCTATTTTTTATGGAGACAAAAGCTCTCAAGTATTATACTGTTACTCAATATCATAGCAGAAGATCCTGTAATAAAACATAACAGAACTAGAAATGCATCAGTAGACTTTAAATACATTTTTCTGTCTTAAAAAAGTAACTTCTTTTTATACAGAAGAAACAACAGTACGTGCAGCAGAAACAGAACAGGTCCAATAAAATCTCATTTTCACCAAGATTAAGTACTTTGGTGAGACATTGGTTTCAGCTGATGACCACAACCCATAGACCTTACACAGCCAAGAGCACCAAGTCAACAGAACACAGAAATATAGAGTTAAATTGAAGGAGTATTACAACAGCAAAGCTGACCGATGGCAAGTATTTCTAACTGAAAGAAAGATTATGCCACAGAGTTGGCATGTCTACAGCAGAGACCTGCAGCAGCACAGCTGTATAAGCAAACAGGCATCAACAGCTACCCAAACCTCCAAGTCACTCAAGGCCCTCTGGGTCAACTATAAAGTTGATTTTTAACCTTGTTTTTCAAAACCAAACAAAAAAATTTATTTTTACAGTATCTTCAGCATGAAAACGATTCATCAGAACACTCCAGCAATTCATTAAATTAAGGATTTTAAAGATATTTCAGAAGGAAAAGTTTACGAAATCTAGAATGAAATCCATTCAGTTTACATATTCCCATTATGAATTCAGTAATGTTCTACAAGAAAACTTAAATCTTGCTTTCAGCTTGATATAGAATCACAGGAGGAAAAAAAAAAAAAAAAAGAAAAAATACGTTGGAAGGTATTGCTGGAAGTCATCTAGTCCAAACACTTGTTTAACACAGAGCTTATTTTGAAATTCAATCAGGTTGCTCAGGGCCTTGCCAAAGCAAGTTTTGAAAGTCTTGAAGGATGGAGACTGCACAAGCTCTGGGCAACCAGTTTCAAGTCTCAAAAACCACTCATGATGAAGAATCTTCTCTTATGAAATTCACTCGATGCTATCAGTGACGTTGCCTCTTCCCCTTTTGCTGGGCATGTCTGAAGAGAGTCTGTCCCTCTCTTCAGGCTGCAAGAGCCTTCTTAGTTGCAAGGTCCTTCTTAGCCTTGTCTTCTCCATGCTAAACACCACCCCACAATGGAGTGACACAAGTAGTGAGCAGATGGGTCCCTCTTCACGCTGGCTACACTGTTCCTAATGCATCCCAGCCTGAAGTTTGCTGCTGTTTGGGTGATGGTGGGTTCCTCACGGCTAGGCTCGTTGCTCACCAGCACTGCCCAGTACTTTTCCTGCAGAGCCACTGCCCAGACAGTCCCTGTCCATACTGATGGACATCCACCTTATCCCAGGTGCAAGATGCCACGTTCAGCTTTGTCACCGTGCTGCTTCTTGTCATGAGGCTTCTGTTCAACTCCTCCAGCTTGTTTATTAGTTGCCAAAAACAGACCGTCTTTAATAACATTCATTATCCTCAACAAATGCATTCATTTGCTGTATTGCTACAGGGATCCCATTTAAGTGTGAATTTACAGTATTTCACAAAGTTAAATATATATTTGAAAAGCTGACTGTTAGACTGAAATTGGCACACCTTGTCAATCTACACATGGCTATCTAAACTAGAACAAAAAGTTAATTTTAATTATATTGCATATCAGTATGAATGCATATTATATTATAGTCTCATAGATATGAGAATACTCCTGAGGCTTCAACTAAGCAAAGTGACTAAGGCCTGGTAAACTGCCCAGTCCATATAAAGCATTAGGAGTTGGCATGTTTATATACAATGTATATACATGCCATAATTAAAGTTGCTTCTTATATATTGCAACCCATCGACAATATAAAAACTGACCTCAGAAGTCAATAGAATTTGCATGATGTTACACAGAGGCACCAAAAGAGTTCTGTTGACAAGATGATGACATGGGATTTTCTCAGAAATATAAGTATTTTTGTATTACATATTATTTATACTATATTTGAAATTTGCTTTCTTGGGCCATAACCAGGCTATTCATTTGAGTAATAACATCTAAGGAAAGAAAAAGCAACAAGTTCAATATTATTTTAAAAATTGATCTGGGACAAGACCAAGTAGTAAAATACAGTTTCTCCTTCTCCCAGCCCCCTACCACATCTGGTTAGAATCTCAGTCTAAACTCAAGCAGACCAACGGGTTTTACCATGCTCTCCCCCTTCCTTCATCAATTTTAGATAATATCCACACATCACAAGACTCTTAAAAGCCTAAACTACAGTTTCCTTGCCTTTGAAACCAAGATTGTGTTTCTATTTAAAAGATGTCTGACCTTTTAGGCTGTTGATCAAATGCAAATCCCACTAAGTTAAATGGGAGCTGAAGATAGACAGTAACGTACGTCAGGGCTTCTTCATTTAGTAAGACTCCTAAATCTGTAGTTAGTCTAACTATAGACACTCCAGTTTTGGTCCAACATATTTGATCAGCATCTGTTAGGAGCCTGGTAAAAATTAATCTGAATTTCCCCCGAGAACTACCACGTTTCTCAGTGCCTATACACAGAGTTAGCATTTTCCTGGAATACCACAAACAGTCTGAAAAAAACTGAGATTCAGTACTAAGATCCATTTTGGACTGTATCTGCCTGCTGTTCCAATAAGCATTCTTTAAACCAGCAAAAAGGTAATCTTCTTTAATTAATTAATTTGACCTCCTGCATGGATTCTTCAGATATACAGGAATAAGGAATGAAATACTCTCCTGAAATTCAACAGCCAGGCTCTCAAAAACGGCAACAGTAAGGCTTCTGAATAAGATACGTTTAACAGCCCAGGAAAAGAGAAAGCTAGGTAGAAAAAAAAAGAAAAAAAAAAAAGAATCACAGTAGTTGAGGATAAACATACCTCTACCCCCCGATTCTCATTTCAAATTGCTTCCAAGAGTAGGAGTAGGAAAGAGGATGATTCCTTTAGGACAATACTAGAAAGCTGACCGAGTTTTAAAGCTTATTTTGATGCCGCTATCATTCTATCCATGCATTTGTATACTGTTTTATTTTGTGTGGAGACTGAATAATTTTTTTTATTCGGCAGCTTACTCGTGTACAGTTAGCTGAACTAACCCACAGGTCCAGGATGGAACTTCATACCACACGAAGAACTATTTACATGCGAATGGGCTAATACTGTTCGATTAAGTTCTCACAGATTATGTGTTCGTAGATAATACTATACACAAAACTAGAAGACAAGAAGGACACACAATGCATTTTGGAAGTTTAAATAAGTAAGGCCTCCCTGGACAGTCATTACAAGTCTACCAAGGCTAACAAATCTGATTAAGTCATTTAAGCACGATCTCTCCTTTCCAAGTTTGAGCTGACTAGTTTTGGCTAGTTTGGATCTGTACAACCCATTTCAGTTTGTGAAACACATTTGTTGCCAATGCTAAGTTGAAATGCACAGATCTTTATTCTCCTTTCCCTAACTTAGGTTATCCTTCTCATCAGTACTTTGTTGGTAGAGACAAAAAAAAAAAAAAAAACCAACCTAATTTTGATGCTCATTACAGAAGAATACACAACTGCATATTTTAATCATTTTTGCTAACTGAATCCCAGCTTTTCCCAGTATCATAATACTAAGTTTCTTTGCAATACAGATTTCCAATATTTACAATGCTTAGACAAACCCTTAAGAAAAGGGTTTTTCCACAGTGAATCATGAACTGTGTATTTTGGGAAACAGCACTTCAAGGACAGATGTAACACTCTAAGAAATGATGTGGGAAGACAAAAATCGTTGATGTTTTCGGATGCTGTGATACAGAGTGCTTCCAAAAAGCGTGGCAAAACCTACCGAGGAGCTCCTGCAGCCTCTTTTCCAGAAGACAAGAAAAATGCTGTTAGTGATATTTCTACATCTACTGAGTCAAACAGTTATTTCAAATATTTGACAGTGATTTCTAGGAGTCTGTTAGATCTGAGATACATGCTCACACAAAGGGGATGGAAGAAGTTAAGAACTAGGATTACCTAAGAAAGAATTTTAGCTATAAGCCATTTTTAGATTTTAATACAGCCACTGCTTACCACATTTATTATTTCTTCCCACTGGAACAAACAGAAAAGTCTTCCTTCTGATCATATGAGAGAACACTGATAAGATTCCTGAAGTTATTACTAGTTATAACAATTAGAAGAAAATCGTGTGGTTAATGACAAACCTTCTTTTCTTTCTTCTGTTCATTTTCTTTCCTACCCCTGTACCTTATACACACACTCAGAAGTCCCTCTGCAGCTTTGCTCTCCTTCCTCAGGCACTACTTTCCTGCCCAGAGAGGAGAGACAAGCCACCCGCTGTCCTCCAGCTTCATGCTACATTTTCTGCTCCTGGGCAGCTGTACCCAAAGCAGCCTGGGCAGGCTTGCAGGCACTACTCCCAGTGCTCTACAATCACCTTTTTAAGGCCATCACTGAGGAGTGATGGATCAAGGCAGGGAGATACCCCCGAATCCAAGTACCCCCTCTTGCAGGAATAATTAAATATATGCTAAATTCCCCAGAGCACACGTCAATCACTTTCGGTATTTCAAGAAATCCATTCCTCTTTCATAGTCAACTGATGAATTCTGAAATGATGGCTGCGACAATAGCTGTCAGCTTTAAAGTTCTTTTGATGTAAAATGCATTGAACCCCCCCAGAACAAAAAAAAAAAAGAAAAAAAGTCTGCCACAAAAAAACTACATTTTGTCTTCTTACTCTCAGATAAGCAGAGAAACAAAAGCCCGTTAGTGTCTATTTTCTTGACCAACTATATAACTAAGGCATAAATCCTTTTTGTTTTTAAATGAGGTGTATATTTTATATTCAAAGCACAAATAATTTGACTACATGCTTTGAAAGCTCAATTTTCAGAATTAATTTTCTTGTTCAATTCTTCAGCTTTCCTATGTGCGTTCCCACTCCCCCAACCTCTTCTTTTCCATTTTTAATGCAAATGCAATTTTGTCACCAATTTCAACCACCTGTACTTGGACAGGTCTACAGAGGCAGCTCCAGCACAGTCCAGGAGCCAGTGCAAGGGCTGCTGTAAGGTCTGTGAGCGTGAGCAGTGAGTAAGATACGTAAGAAACAAAGGATATAAAGCCAGACAAGAGTACAAAAGAACTGAACAAATCCCTTTGTACTGAAACTCTACAGGCCAGAAGATGGATGGATAGCTGTCAAGCTTTTCATAGGTATACAAAAAGGCACGGTTTTGCAGAAAGTACTACAAGAACAAACTAGAAGTTTACAACAGTGAAAGGAAATATGGGTGAAAGCAAAAGTGTTCATTTGCAGGTACTCAGCTAGCAATTAGCTTTGGCTAATTCCAACTTTTGCCAAGCGAAGCAAACAAGATGCTTGCTGATAGCACTCAAGAGAAGATCAACAGGCACAAGGTGCAGAAGTCCTTAAGAGTCGCTCACATTTTATGGAAGATGCAAAGAGATCAGAGCAGTGGAAGGAAACAAAGGGAAGGGCAATACAATTCAAGTAACAGACTACCAAAATTACCCATGCAGATTCTGGGTAAAAGCAGGACAATATTGCACTTTACAGCCAGAAAAAAGACTTCAGCAAAACAAACAACATATGAAAGTCAGAAGAGGATGGCCAGAGTATAAGTCACATGACCTTCCTGTTCAAGCACTATGGAGATACACAGACCGTAGCATCAAGACCTAGACAACAGCCTAGGCATGAAAGCTGGGGGGGAAAGAGGGGTCATGCACAGAAGTCAGTGATGATGCACAGGTACAGAACTGAGCAGGCCCAATATCACACAGCAGCTCTGTTAATAGGGAGTTTGCTATTTCTAACCCATGCTAGAAGGATGAGTTATCTATTGAACCACTTAAGCTATCCATGTGTATTCTACGTGCTCTCCTGTTCTTCTTATTCATGTCAAAACTACTGTATTTTCTTAGTTCCACATTTCCTAAGAGCAAATGCGTTCTTCCACACTTCAATCACACTACATTCAGAGCTTTCTACATACAGCTTTGTCATTTCATGCTGCAACCAGGGTTGTTCTGGCCTTTTTTTCTGACAGGTGGAGGAATACAGAAAGTCAAAACGTTAGCTCCAGCACTCACAGGTTGGGTTTAGGTAAATTGCTGCAAAGCAAATTCTGATGATAGAAAGCAACCTCTGTTCTTGACCGAGCCAAAAGCAGCCAAAACACGGGAAATGTACAGAAAGGATGCACCAGACAACTGCTGCTGGATTGAAATGAACAGTCAAGTGTAGACAGTAATCTTGCTTCTGACTGTATCAGGTACTCTGTAACATATTTCTTCTACATCCCCCCCCCGTAGTTCTACAATCTACACATTAAACAAACAACATGTTTGCAGCATTTAATCCTAGTCACTGCAATCAATCCATTTGAGGATGATCTAATCTAATGACCACCCAAAAAAAAGCGTTCCTCTTCTCTCTCACCCCATTTTCTAGGTTCTTGGCTCACAGCTGCAAGCTCTTCCTCTTCCCTAACCTTAAGCACAGACCTGGGGCTCAACAGGCTTCATGACCAAGTTCAATCTACTAACTGGATAGCAAACTAATGCAACAAAACCAGAATATTTTCCTTCCAGGTTAGTGATTCCAATTGTCTTAGCCGTTACTGGTACTGCAAATACCCGAACAAAGGTTATTAGAAAAATCATATAGCAAAGAGCTGGGGAAAACAAGGCTTCTCATTCCAATAGTGGTGGGTTTTTTTTCACAGGACTCGCTCTCTTATGGGATAATTCAACTGAAAAAGCAGAATCCGTGTCACTCCCACCTTCTTCCCAATGGCTTACTGCTCCCTAGTCAGCACCAGCACTACTTGTCACAAGACTGGCCTCATGATCCAGCAGAACTCCCTGCAGCAGAGGAACAGCCGGCTCTGTCTTGCAGGGCTTCCCTACTATGCTGATGAGCCACAGTTGCAGTTTCATCTCAGCAGCACACAGAACCACTGAACTTGCAAACCTACTTTAAGCTCCAACTATTTCAGACTTACCAGACTCTTTACACTATCGTAATCATTTCCTAGTACACACTTAAGACTGTAAATACTCTCTTCTCTACCAATGAACTGGAGAATAATCTAAAAGCTTCCAGTGTGGGGATCTCAGGTTTAATTTAGATACAAGCAAGTAAAAAAGGCTATAATGAACTATGGATTTCACTACCTGAAATCCAGACTTAGAGCAGATTAAGCACATTATTATCGCAATTTGATACACTGATGAAACCAACATACATGTGGCAATATTAACCCAGACATATGAAATGAACCAGTTCATGTGAAAACAGAGGTGTGTTTATATACCATTGAGTGGTTAAAATAGTGATTAGCACTCATTCAATACTCCCATTTCACATTAGCAATAAGTAAAGCAACTATAGAGGGCCTCATTTGACCTTAAATGTTAAGGATGTTATGTCAACGTTTGTATAATCAAGCTGGTGCCCTGCTCTGACATATTAAGATAAAAAGCTAGAGGTACCTCAAATAATGAGATCTTTATTTTTAATTATCCAGTGCCTTTAGGCAGCAATTACAATTAAAAAGACTACAAAAGAAGTCTAGTTGACCTCCAGTTATTTCAATACTTGAGAGAAGCAAGAAAGGTGCAGGGTTTGGAGCAAGTAATACCCACTCTATTTCTAATAGATGTAAATTATGGACGCAATCCTTTTTTATGCTCTTAATGGTCCTATGTCAATGGAACTTTATGAATCTGGTGTGACGAAAGAATACAGAAATTTAATTTGTAGTTAGTTTACAAATTAAACACAGCTTAAAAATATTACTCCACCCTACATTTTTATGTATTACTCTTAAAAGTTCCCTTCTACTCATAGCATTTTTTGGATGCTACATGATTACTTGTCAAAGAGAAAAAACATTAAGTCAAATGCTTTAAAGGCAATGATAGTCTTGTAAGATTTCATGTGTGTGTTTGCTTTTAACAGCACATTATTCTATTATACACACACAATCTCTCCTCCCCCCCCCCAAAAAAAAACCCCAAAAAACAACCCACCAATGTTTTACATTTCAATTCCACCAAAAAAACTATTAGACCATGCCGCTGATCTTCCCCTACTGATGCATATGAGGAATCCCATACAGTTCCTTTCCATCTCCAGGGA
The DNA here is from genome assembly GCA_013400035.1 of Rynchops niger. Taxonomy (NCBI): domain Eukaryota; kingdom Metazoa; phylum Chordata; class Aves; order Charadriiformes; family Laridae; genus Rynchops; species Rynchops niger. The sequence goes on along the minus strand of VXBH01007616.1, from coordinate 1,151,882 downwards.
AACAGTTAAGTTTCTAATTCACAAGGAGAATATTCTCTTTTACTACAGGTATTCTCAGGTTTAACATAAGATGCTTCATTTAACATTAAGATAACACATCATTAATCTAACCACATTCATGTGAATGTAAACTTACCTCTAAATATATCGATGGTGGGTTATGCTCTCCTCCAAATTTGTCTAACAGTGCCTCTATATGTTCTTGTGTTAATTTAATCATCTGTTTGATATTCCACACCTAAAACAGAAAATTAAAAATTTTCATAATCAAAAGGAGCCTAGAGAATTTGTTCCAAACCAAACAAATTACACTTTCTTGATATCTAATAACAGAAGTCCATAATAAAAGTAGTCTAATTGTCAGTAAGAGTGTGCACAAAGCTATCCTGTTCATCCCCTGTCAGTAAGGCACAGCTTGCTTACAAGATAAACAGAGAAAGATTCAATTTGGTTTTAAAATTCAGGAACCATCGAATAAACACGTTTAAAGAACAGTTTATTTTTCATGTTTATCAAAACCATATTAAGTATTTCCTTGCAAGACTTTGCAACCTAATTTCTACAGCACTACAGAGTTTAGTGAAGGAGTTCTTCTATCAAACCTTAAGTAATCTGTGTAAACAACATTCACAAAACCTAGACCTAGTCTTCCGTTTGCACGGTGCCTCCTGATGCTCAGAGGGAACCTCCTGTGTTTCAGTTTGTGCCTGTTGCCTCTGCTCCTGTCACTGGGCACCACTGAAAAGAGCCTGGCTCCATCTTCCTTTCACTGACAATCATCTCTGTGGCCCTTCACTGGACCGTCCCCAGTATGGCCGTGGCTCTCTCTTACTGGAGAGCCCAGAACCGGACACAGCACTCCAGGTGTGGCCTCGCCAGTGCCGAATAGAATAAACACATCAGATGAGTTTCCAAATACTTTTTTTTTTTTGAAGACTGATAATGAGTAAGTTCCCTGCTCATATGTTATTTTCTATTTTCTGCCGTAACCACAACTTTGCTTCTCTCTTCTTTTACAGTAAAGATATAGAAAAATATAATTGAGCAGCAGTAATATGCACAACGGAAGCACGTTATTTAGGAGATGTTGGCAAGAGAATCAAACAGCCTCTAACGAGGACAGAAATCTTTCTGCTAAGTAAATATCATGACAAGAGCAAGAACTGACTAATGAAGAAAATAAAAAATTTTGAAACTTAGTGCCAGCTGCCAGGCTATGGCAAAAAATGTCTTCACCAGAAGAAGCTGAAGTTAAAGTCTAGTGGAAGACAACATTGCTCAGAGGAGCTAAAAACGGTGCCCTGAATTACCTACTATACATCTGTGCACCAAATCAAGAGCCTTCCAGTGAATCTTACAGGCAAACTTAATAGGGGTTTCTATCATCTTCAAGAAGTTATTCACACAGTTAAAAGTATGCTGAAGGCAGAAGGAAATTTATCAAAGTCAACCATAGCAACAAATCATTACTTGTTGCTCACAGAAATTGAAAACCTATTTTGTGTGCCATATGCATCAAAAGTCTTCTGACAAGCTGGAAAAACTTTCACAAACCTACTACAGATTAGCATATTCTATCCCTAATCAAGTAGGCACAAGAACACATATGCCATGGCAAATTTCTGAACTTCAGAATTTCCCTTTACGTGGCAAATTCTACCTGTTTTACTTAAACAAAACTTACCTTCTGCCTTCCCATATTAGTGAATATGCTTATGCACAGTTTTTGATGGTCCAGAGCATCTCTTAACTAGATAGCTCCTCGAGAATCAACCCCTGTGCAAGTATATTACATTCTACTACACAGGATCTGTGACTACTTCCATTCAATTGAAGGAACTCAAGCCTTTTCCTAACTGGAATTCGGAACTAGTGCTCTACGCAAGTGACCCCATGCGACTCAAAAACGTCTGCTTCTACACTCCACAGTGCCCACAGCTTCTACCTTGCCAAAAACCCACCAGACTTGTTGCACTTACACAGCCAGCAGAGCCAGCAACTTCAGCCCCTCTTTTTCTCCTCTCTAACTTGCTTGTTCAGATAAGTTACTCCAGCTAAATTCACATCATGTGCACCAGCCCATCCTTACAGATTTTGAGCCAAGACACATTCCCATCATCTCTGTGGAAAAAGCCCTGAAACACTTGGTTCTTAAGAATTAAATCTCTTGAGTTCAGTAGCACTCACAGATGTATGGGTTTCTTTCAACTACCCAAATAAAACCTAGCTGTACAAAAATTGACTAGGATTTTAGTAAGCATCTCATTCCCCAGAAACACGTACATTCCAGGACAGCAGCAAAGAATTACCTAACAACAGAGAGAAAAAAAACATGAAATATAGAATCCTTTTAGCAGTCAGTTCTGGACCAAAGAGCTTGTTCCTAGACAGCAGAATAAACCCAAGTTTTTCAAGCTAAACGTATACACACTAATAGCATTCCTTCCTCGAGCTCTCACAGTAATCCCTTTAGCCACACTTCATTCACACTTTCTCTAGAAGTAAAAGAAAACTGCAGAAGCCAGCTGGTCATTAAGAAAGAACAGACATATTTTTTGTTACTCTTACGGGCACTCCACTATGCTTGTGAAACTCCATACCTATAGGAAGCCATAAAACCACAGCTGCCAAGTATCTTGCAGAAATACAAAAATCGATGCCAGCCTAAGAGACACTTGCTAGAAAGCTTAATGTATTCTGAAGTAAATCTGCAATACACCTTGTACTGTCCACATGCAAGTCCAGTCCCTTCTCACAGGACACAGCACCGTTATTTGAGTCACACCGTTTCACTGTAGTTCCACGAAAAAGTAATGAATCCTTTACAGCCTGAATAACCTTTATTATTTTTTCCAAAAAAAGCCTCAAATAAAATTTTCAGTCTTATCTGGTAGCATAAGGTTAAGGTTATTCTCTATCACAAGAGATTAGATTTGATTCTCCCTTTAGTGCTGCTGACACAAGGAAGCTGACGCAGGCTAACGTGGACACAGGCAGCCAGAAGACTGGAAATATTCCAGATATACTGGAATATATCAACTTGTATCTGCCTATTGTGGATAACTGTGCATTAATTTTGCAAGTAAGCACTCCCTTGCAAGGTAATAAAGATGATCACCTATTTCAAGCCAGAGGCAAGTCAGATACAGTAGAAGCCTAAAATCCATCCTATTCAAGGAAGACTATGGCTCCACAAATGCAAGGCTATAAGCCACAAAGTTATTTTCGCATCCTTTTGCTGCTTGTCAAAATACGCGGTGCCTGAGAAAGCACAACGGAAACTATCTTTTATACTTTTTGCACCTGGCATCAGTACTCAAATTTTGCAGCACATCCCAACTCTAAGGTCTATGATTCACCTTTGGTAGAAGACACTTGAGAGTTCAAATCTATTCTGTAAAGAAAAAAGAAAAGCGCCATTATTTGTCCAGGCACAGTATGTCCCGCATTTGGATTATCACACTTGGTGATGATGGAGAATACTTTGATAGAACCAACTAGTTAATTAAAAAGAACAGTAATTTACCATTTGATTTGGAAACTGTTTTGTAAGGGGGACAAAATCATCAATACCTATCCAATACTACTCTAATCAGCCCCCTCAGGCTTCTTTCTTACAGAATCAATTCAATTGTTTGGTCCACTGAGCTAGGATCCATTTTGTCAGAAAAAGCTTTAGAAAGCTGTTATAGGCGAGGTCATTCTTAGCTGGACTAATGTCTTAACTAGCTTGAAAGCGAAGTGTTAAAGAGAGGCAAGAGGACATATGAATGGGGTTAATAACTCAGCACTCCACCTCAGCATTTGCACATCAAGATGCAGAGTTTGCGTTTTCCCAGTTTCTTTGGCTGAAAACCACTATTACCTCTTCCTCACATTTTGATACCTTTTCCTAAGTTACTTTCCCCCCTTATCAACCTTGAACGGTGCTAGTCCTCTTCTTGCCTTTTACGAAGCTTGCTTTTCATTTTCTGCAGTCATCCGCTGGAACCTGCACATAGAGTGGGAAGGACAATCCTTTCCTTCTTCCTATACTTCAGGCTCTAGCTCCTTTACATATCTCAGTGGAAGCTTCTCTCAACTTGCACATCCATTGTGTTAATTTTTGCATTTTTCCTACTCTCTGCTGGCTCTTCACGCTTACCACATTTTCAGCAGTTCAGTTAAACTTTTTATTAAGCAAGTATGAAAAAGAATAACAGCTGGAAGACTTTATTGAACTGAAAACCAGCTTATGATGGGTTTCACATAAGAGTTTACACAAGTGACACAAACGTCAACACTGAAGCTGCCTTTCCTACTTTATCTTCACCAACTTTTTATTAATGTTGGTGAACCATTTTTATCACAGCTCCTTTACAATGTCTGAAAAAATTTTAACAGTGTGTTTTCATTCTTGGCCAGCTAGACAGTTCAGAATGAGTCCAGTAAAATTTACAATCACAGATTAGTAAATAAGTTACGGACAACAATATCTACAGAAGTCACTGCAGCAAAGAGAAAAATAATCCAGTATCTCTTTTTCCACAGAAGTCTACAAAAGTATCCTTCCAGGCTGATGAAGACAGTCCTTGGTGAAGATGTATAATAGTAGGTTCAAGAAGAAAAATCGTCAAGAAGAGGTACAACATTTCTTGTACCATTCTGCCTGATGACTAGGATCATAACTAGGTCAGCTAAAACAGCAATGTGATCAGGAGGCACCTGGTGTAAGCACAGCAGTTAGTAAATATTCAAAAGGCGTCAAGATGAAAACTATTTTCCATTTAACAGGTAACATTTTTTAGGATGGAAAGGCCAATTCTTAACCGCTGTAACCAGCAAGTTTGCAAGTTTTCAACTATGTCTGTTGTGACATTGTTCCTGTTAAACAAAAAAAACCCCAAACACAACCCACAAAAAAACCCAAAACACAACTAAAACCAAACACCCAACAACTCCCTCCCTACTCCAAAAAAAATAGGAAACATCTGATCAACTTAATGCTCAAGTACCAGAGTAACATCTTTGAGTACTTAGCAGCAGAAACTGTATTGAAAGAAGTCAGTGGCAGACTAACAGCAATTCTAAGAAAAACACATTCAATAAAAAACTCGCTTTCTTTACCAGAGGACTTACGGCACACAAAACCCTGGTATTACTAACATTTAATTACTTAATATTCTCGCATCTCTCATTTATTTGCAAACCATTAGTTGCAACTGAGCATAATCTATGTCTTTTGCTTTGTTTAATTCTAAACACAAGTTGAGTTGCTCATCATTCAGCCCTACTCTTAAAGCAGAATAAACAGCCTTTCAGCCTATTGAGCTTCCGTCTCTTAAGTTGCCTCCTCTTTAAGAAAAGGAATTCATACTTCAGAAGTTCCTTACTTCTTATAAGTGTTTAAAAATATGTTTTAGAAAACAATGACAAATTGTAAAGGATAAAGCTCAATAAAGTCTACCCTTGTAACATAATGAAGCAGTTTCCCTGTAAGAACAGTGACCGAGAGTCTTAGGCAGTGCTGCTTTGCAGCTTTCACCAACTTAGAAGGTAGGGGAAATTATGGTATTGTCCTTGGCTATTTACCCCTGCTCCCTTCGCTACTCTTTCTTCAGAACTTAAACCGTTGGCTGAACCATTTCAGTGTGCTAAACACACACAAAATTGTTCTCTTTGTCAAGGTTAGTTTTCTGCCAGTTTACTGTGCTGAAGCAGCTTGGCAAAGGACCCAGTAACCACCTGAGCTGGTGCAAAAAGTCACTTTTCCTCTCTATAGCCCACCATTACATGGATTCACACTGCCATGAAGCAGCAACCTTCCTGTTTAAGTTTCAATTCTCTTTCATTCTCCCACTTTTTCCATCACCTACCATCGTTGCTGCTTGCTGCTAAGTAGAATTTGCCCCCCAGCACTATAAAAAGCAAAGTTACAAACGTAAACGTTTTCTACCACAGCAGAACGGCAGAGTGTGAAAAATAAGAGGTGTCTGTATCCTTCATTTAAATCATTAACCACCAGTTGCATGGCTTTCTTTGATCTAACTAAATCTTTAATTCCACATTCCTCGAGGCTTTTGTGTTGCATTACTACTAGTCTCTTACTCACTCTGGTACTAATTCAGTAGTCATGAGGATCGTGCATAGATCAAGTTTTTGTACAATTCATTGTATTTACATTTATGACTTTAACAACTTCTCCCTAGACTGTCACAGGTTTAAAAAAAAAAAAGGGGGGGGGGGGGGGGGAACCATCCCAACTTTCCTTANNNNTTCCTTAAGAATGCAGTTTTGCTTTAGAGAGGTAACTACCACAGACCCTCAACACGTTAAATCCATACAGCTTGAAATTTAAAAAAAATACTATCGTGCATACACCAGACCATTTCCCGCACACCTTAGTCATATTTGAGACAAGTCATATTTGTAATGGAAAGCAAGCAGCCAACCAGCTAATTACAATAATTGCCTATAAGAAGCAAATGCTAGTTGAGCAGAGCTCTCACAGAGCTTGGGTCACATTAATTAAAATGACAAAACAAATAAACTCAGTCTCGGCTGAACTACAGAACTTATTCTGCTCTCTCCTTGCCAGAGCACACAATTAATTAGACTATTCAGAAAAGATAATCAACACCTATTTAAAAGTTCATGTTATCAATCCACAAAAGAATTTGTTATACATTTTGCAATATTCCACCACTAAACTATTACTACGCTGTGCATGTGTCTTCTACCAACCGGTTCAGAAAATGTAAGAGACAGATGGAATTGTTAGTCAAGTATAAATATATTTTGTTTGTTCAGAAATATCTGTGATACAATGAAGTAACTAAGGTATCCCATTTTTATGACAAACAAACGGGTCTCAAAATCTGAAACAGAGCAAATGTACTTTTTTTTTGTATAACACAAGTAATTTGCTCCCAATCACAGAAAACAGTCACAAATATAAACTGCCACAGAAACCACATTCTCCTAAATGGCATTCTGTGTTCTACTCAGCAGATCATGCTGCCTTAGTAACCCCAGTACCAACATGAAAAATGAAATAATTTAAAAGGCAGAATTGGCTTCTTGCCACCCATTGTAGAGTTAGAATAGTTTTTTTTTAAAAAAACAAACCAAGATCCAACAGCTACCATGGAAGGATGCTGAAAACAACCATCTAGTTTAGAAAACTGGAAAATAAAAAAAAACTGAAAAAAAAAAGTGACATCAATTTAAAACGATGTACATAAGCTTAAAAATGTCACTGATTTTATTAGCAATTACAAATTGTAGTAAAATTATGAGAATGCTTAAAGAAATCCTTTCTGAAAGCTATATCAGATGATAATAAAGACTCATATTTAAATCTACATTACTTACAACTAATTAGGAGAATGTCTGACCTATTAAGATTTAATGAATCAATTTAAAAAAACAGTTCAAAGATTGAGGCACCAATATACAACCATCCCGTGTCAAGCACCTAAACACTACCAACTTCTTAGAGTTATAATGATGCATTTTATTTCATGTTGATTTCATACTGGTTTTCAAACACCATTAGCGAATAACTAGTACTAGACAGATAGAAAAAAATATAGACACGATACTCAAGACTTCAGAAATGCCTACCCTCAAAACAATCCCTTCATCTGAAATAAAGAAAAAAAAAAATCGATTATAAGTTACCAAGTCTGTGCTTCAAGTGTCGGAAAACGTTGACTGAACACAATCTAACTGTATTTGAAAAGTATTTACTACCTATCAGTGCATTTAAGTAAATGCACTAAAGTGCATTTAGTAAAGCAGTTAGCTTTACTAACAACTATACTGTTTAAGGGACCTCGCTACATAACACGTATTATATTAGGGCTGGTATCCCCCTTTTTGTGGTAAAAAAAAATAAAAATATTCCTAGCCACTTAGTTACGCACCACATTTTTAAACAGTAAGTACATTTTGCCATTAACAACTTTACTTGCTTGCCTCCTAGAAGAAAGATTTTAAAGAAAGTTGGTAGCCTTTATGTAGAAATTGAATTGCCTCTCCGTATTAAATTTTGTGCAGGGACATTGGGAGAACCCACAAAAACATTTCACTTAATCAGAACTTTAGGAAAATAAAAGCTTCCTTCAGTGCCCAAACACACACTCCTGTGATCTGAATTCAATATAGACAGTGTGGAGAATTCATTTGATACCAAGCACTCTACCCACCCTGCACAACAAGCTCCATTTTGATGAGAGCACAGGTTCTGTTTTCTCATCTTTAATGGTCACCTTGTTTGGGGAGCGTCATGGTGGGATGACAGCTGGCAGCACCCCTTCCTGAAAACTCCTGCCTGAACTGACAGCACTGTCGGACAATGGGAATGGGTAAAAATTAAGACCTTTGCCCGCTTCACCCTTTTTTGCTAGGGTCCAAGTGCATAAAATGTCATCAGAAACAGAATAAAGAAAGGCACTGTTGCTGCCACACAAATGCTAAAAAGGTGGAGTAACAAGCCAGACACCTGCAGCAAGGGGTTTAGACAGGAAGAAAAAAAACAAGAAAAAGCATGTAAATGTGCATCAAGCAGTCTTGTTTAACTTTAGCACTGGCCACAGAAGAGGAAATCAGTTGTACAAATACGTATTTCATCGTTTTGGAAAGAAGCTGTGTGCAGGAGGGAAGATTAAAAGCATTCCATTGTACGCCCAAAAAGCTCAAGAGCAACTGGAATAAAAAAAGCTGAAGCAAAGAAACACGTATATTGCATACTGGCTTCTGTATCCTGCACTGGCTATGAGAAAGTAGCTGTGTTCACACACACAGAATGTGTGAACAGTTGAAAATTACAAAAACCCACCTCACACCTCAAAAACCTAAATACTGTACCTAGAACTCTCACGTGGTCACAGCTGTTGGGAAACTATACTTACTATACAAGAAGCTCACAGAGGACCTTCACATCCCTGTCACACCGGCAAAACTATGGGATGTAATCATATTTCTGTGCAAGGTACACTCAGAAGCGATCCAGAGAGACCAAGTAAGATTGGTACAATCAAGCTCGGGAAAAGCACAAGCCCATAAAGATCTAACATGCCAGGATCTAAACCTGGCAAGTTCAGCTAAGGAAGCCTCAGCTGAACAAANAGGGGGGGACGGGGACACGACAGAACTTACCATACTACCACTGCTCCCCCTAACCACATTCCTTTTGTCTCCTGCCTTGCAGGAGTTTTGGAGCTCATTGGGTGCCATGTTGAGGAGTCTCAGTTCACTAACCTTGCATAAAACTAACCCAGGAAAAGCAATGCCAATTTTCTTATGCATTATTGAATTGAATCAACTTCGGAAAGGACCTACGTGATACTAAGTTGGCACAAGGAAGTTGATGTGGCTGAGCAGCCCAATGCAGGCACAGGCAACAGCAAGACCTCCCCTCCGGGTAGCAGGGCACCATTTGATGGACGTCAGTGTAACTGCAGTGATAAGGAGCAGCATCAACCCTTAAGGACTACAGTTATGACAGAGCATTTTTACTATATTGTACTTTACACTGCCCTTCAACCGTGACTTATTCAAACTGAAAAGAAAACTTATATAAAACTTACACAAAACTTACACTTGGCCAAAAAGTGTCTCCAATAAAAACTCTTAAACCTGAAGCAGCTTCTATGTACAACTGGACTGGAAGAGAATTAGCAATTTCATGATCTTTTGAAACCTTTTGTTTCCCTTGGAAGTACAAATGAAATTACATTTCCTTCTAATTGAAACTCTCTCCAAAATATTTCACGCAGTCAAATTTTCTATTGCAATAATAACTAATAAAACTGAACTACAGATTTGTTACAAAATACCAAAACAAAGCAAAATATTGGAGCCTCAAGGAAATAAGGGGTTTTTTTAAGTTTTAAAAAATAGCTACCATCAAAAGATCTCTCTGTTGAAAAAAATCCAAAAACCCCACCAAAACAAATCTCACTTGGTCCACATTATTTTTAACCGCATGCAACAAAAGAATTGCCTTTCCTGGCTAAACCAGTGTCAAGAAGGATATAATGAGAACAGCTTTAAAAATAAGAGGTCTTTGAGTTTAACAACTACAACAAAATACAAATGGGAAGAGCATTAGTGGCTTAAGTAACAACATAAATTAACAAAAAACTCAGCACCAAACACTTTGTATCCAAACAGTTTGCGGATATTCACAGAGACAAGAAACAAGCCTCCGGAGACAAAAACTTTTCAGAAGAAGCTACTACTCTATTAAGCAAGTTTTGTGTACTCGAAAAAGCTACCACAGGACAGAGCTGTTAATCCCATTGTCTTTGGGGAAAAACATCATAAGCAGAAATTTCTTTAATATCCCCACTGAATTCAAGTATTTCAAGGTTGCGTTCTAATGTTTGAATTACCTTACCACTAATAAATCATAAAAAGTGTAAGGAAAAAAAGATGAGAGGTTATCAAAGTCATTGTCTTTTCTACACATCGATCAACTTTTCCCCATCACTCCTGACATCAGTTCACCTGTGGAGGTGACAGAATCTACTAATGGACATTTTATAGATAAGTTAAGAAAGATTATTTTCATGCTTCACTATACCTAGCCATAAAGAAAAAGGTCTAACAGCAATGTGAAACCATCTCCTCTGCTACCATTTAAGCTCAGTTTTTCTGGCAGTAACTGCCACAAGCCTAGAGAACAAGTTATTTGCATTCTTCTTTGCATCAGATTTGACAATTTCCATTTCTTTTTTGAACAACCTCAGGTTTGGGGTTTTTTTTCCGTTTTCCCTCAAAGCTCTAACCTTCTTGACTTCAGATCACTGTCATTATTATTCTCTAGGCTCTCCTCAGCTAGACCATGTATTTCTTGAAGCTGTGACCTAAAGTCAGACATAGTATTTGGCTAAGGCTTTTCCTGTGCTGTGCAAAAGAATAGAACTATTTCACTTATCTTTTGAGATACGCTCCTGCAGAATATTACCTGTATATGAAGTATCTTGTAGCTAAAGTTTAACTTCTCCTCACAAATAAACAGGATGTCATTCACGGACTATAAAGTTAGTTCAACACAGAACACAAATGCAATGAAACATAACTGAGATTCAACATAAAACATACTCCCCAAACTACAAAAGAAATGAAGAAAAAAAAAAAAGCTTATATCATTTCAACTTTCCAATAAGCGGCACATTTAATTGTAAACTTCACAGAGAAATAGAAACTTAAAGAAAGTTATTCTAATTCTCAGCACGATAGGTTACCTAAACCAACCACGAACAGAAGCAACAAAAAGAACCCATTTTTCCTTGTGTACCTGCGTTACTTTATGAGAACCCACCACTTACTTCATATTATAAGGTTAGAGGAGTCTTTCCATTCCATGTATTTTATTCTTCTTCTTAAATACGTTTTATAAGATTAAGGTTTCTAAATATATAATATTCATGCAGGATAAATTCCAGCATTGCTGCCTAGAAAACGGTCAACCACCAACAGCTCAGGCCCGCACTTCACAACCTTTAAAGTCTTTCTTTCGTCTTCCAAAGAGCAGTTCAGGGCACAAAGCTGCGAGTACAGAAAATCCCATTTGAATTATTTAATATTGGTGTAAATAATCTCTAGCAACAAGAACAGAGCCTTTCCTCCCAGCTGTCACAGACTCCTTACTATATCAACAACCCTGTAATACTCTGAAAACCTTCCATCCAAACAATCTCTTGTCCAGAGAATTCATCCTGGGGTAAAAGCCAACCTACGTGTCTCCAGATGCCAGCACTCATCCCAGGCATCCCAACACCAGCAACTGAAGGGTGAGTGGAAGAGGAAAATTTCTGCTGAATTCATTTTGCCCCTACCCTTTTCAAATCCTTCTGCCTCCAAGTACCTATTTCCTAAACATACTACACGAGTGCATGTGCAACTCCTCTTGCTAATCTTGAATTGTAATATGGGGAAAAAAAAGCTTTAGCTTATGTAATGACTTCATTATCAGAAGAAGCTTTTTCATATCAACAGTTAGGCTACTGAAGCAACTTCTGAAGAACTAAATTCATTATTTGATTAAAAACTGGCCATGAGTTGAATGATATGGCTTAAGCTTGTTTTTCAAAACCTCAATCCTTGAATTTGTAAGTGGCATTGACGTAGTTTTAACCAGCACAGTAGCACTCAAATTACGATCTTGATAAAGAATACCTCCTTTACCAGAGGGCTCCAACTTACAAGTTTGTGTAAGACTACTTCAAGGTCTGTCAGAGATTCTTGTTGTTCACTCCTCTGTTAAAACTAGAAACTCCAGTATAGAACTGAAGGCTTTCCTTCCCGAAAAATTATAGGGAACTAAAACCTTTCCAGGTATCTTCGCAAAATAAGTGAGGTTATGCTTCTTAATGGGCTTCCACAGCAACTTTACTCTTAAAGCTTTGATTTACATTGTCCTGAAGGAACAAAACAGAACACTAGAACATGTACTTACATTAGAGCCACGAGTCGCTTAGAAGCACATCAGTATTTTTCTGACTTATGTCACTTTGACTTTGCATTACACTTTAAGTTGGTTTGGTTTCGTATTAGAGATAGCTTCCATTTTAACTGTATCAGCAATCATTTGGTCTTGAACTTTATTAAAACTACAGGTTTAGATGAAGTAATAGGTGCATTTATATAGCAAACAAAAAGTAATTAGAACGAGCTAACTAAAGCTGAACATCAGAAACCAAAGATTCTAGCACCAGCTCTGCCTTAGACCTGTGTGTTTCAGTATTTCCAACGTATAAAACATTTCATTTTAAATAATACGAGAATACCCCTACGCACTTCCTAACCGTGAATATATGCACCCATACTTGTGACTTACCAACCTCCCTAGTTGGCAGGTGTTTCAGACACCAGACTGCTTCTCTCCCTCTCTCTCATACAGGGACATAAGATATTCAGAGGAGCACGGAAAAGCCATGTAACTCAGCATTTGGAGTCAAATCTAATGACTGACACAGGCTAAAGCATTTTTGAAGTTCAAGTGACTTACAGCAGTTTCACAAACATCTCCCTTGGTACAAAACCTGATTTTTAGAAAAGTATTACCTCCTGCCAGTGCTTTCCCTGCTCCTCTCTCTTGCACTGTAGTTTAATTATCCAACTCAACTGTACTGATATTACTGTTCCTAGGGACACAATGTAAACCACTTATTGAAATGATTCCACAGAGATCTGGGTTTTTTTTATGGTAGAAATAACTGAGAAATTCAGTTCCGTGTACAGTTGTGCTAGCACAATCAGGGTAATAAAAGCGAGCTTTTTAACCTCATTTTGTTGCTGAAAGAAAGCATTTGTCAAAACCCACTCTTTAGGTATTTAGGTTTCTCAACCAGTTGAGTTTCTCCTTACTCAGGAAAGTTAAGACCAGACTTGCATTACTCAAAGCATTTAATCACCCTGCTGGTTAGGTGTTAAATACATGCATATTGCTGAGTTTTGCCTCCTTCAGCAAGTAAGCCAGTAGCTTCTTAAGATGAGGGAATCTCATCTCTCACTAGCACCAATAGGGGAAAACACCTTCCCTGTTTCTCCTTTCCAGACACCTACCTGGCCTGAGCTCCAGTACTTGTCAGACTTTTCAACTCATTAATTCTGCTGTAATCTACTACGCTACTGAAGAATAAAATGGATAAAAAGATACCCTTTTTTTGGTGAGTTGGGAGTCAAACTGGACCCCTCTGTGAACTGATGATCCAAGCCAGCTCCTTTTCCCTGCTGGAGGCTCTCCCCCCAGAGCAGCAAGGAGCCATGACCTGGTGGGCTTGGCACCTCATGGGGCTACAAGCCTCCGCTCACAGATGAGAGGTCCCTGTACCAGTTACACAGACACACTCGGGAAAACTGAACTGAAATCATCTTCATCAACTAACGCTCAGCACAAGAAGGCAGAGCTTCTGGCATCTGTATTTACCTCCAGAACAGACTTGATGCATGGTATCTGGCAATTCCTCCTGACTTCGATGCCTACAGTACTCCAGTCTGCAAAATACCTCGTGTTGGCACGGCACGTTTCATTCCACCTTCTGCAAACCCTTCAGAAGCGCTGGCAACTTACGCTTTAACCCTAGCAAAACAGGTAGTACCGCTCGCTCTCCGTGGGATTGGGAAGTTAAGTAATATGCCCCAAAACACAGGAAGTGTGTAAGGGAGGCGCAGACCCGAGGCCCCCCGCGCCCGCACAGTGCCCCGGCCCTCCACGCCTCCTCAGACCCCTCCTGCAGGCACGGCGAGCCAGGCCCACACCCACGCAAGGAACCGTACCCCAGCCCTGGTTTTAAAATCTATTTCAAGTGTTTCAAAACCATCGGGGGCGGGAAACCCGATTATAAAACCACGGCGCGACTGACAGCCGGGGCACGCCGGTGGGCTCGCCCGAAACCGGACCCCGACCCGACACC